>JAAGNO010008446.1:0-28261 GCA_033439905.1 Ceryle rudis | reverse complement strand
AGGGCTGGGGGAGCCCGGGTTCTGCTGGTTTACTGGCTCCCGGAGGGATCGCCCACAGCTGTGAGCTCAGCTGGCCCTGCTCAGCCAGGCTCGGCCCCAGCACTGAGCATGTCCATAAAGCTGCGGGGCAAGGGGGGTTGGTCTGGCTCTGTGTGGGATAGGAGCCTGGCAGTGCTGGGGTAGGTAATGCAGAGCTGCTTGGGGATGTGCAGGGATGGAGGTGATGGGCTGGGGGCACAGGCCTGGCCCCAGCTGCCCCAGGGCATGAGGAGCTTTGAATTGGGCTCCTCTGCTGGGAGGATGCATCCAGCTCTGGGGCTTCAGGGAGCAACCAGTGCCTTCCTAGGAGGAGGGAGTGAGTTGTACATGACTAGAGAAGGTGGGAAAGACCCTGTGGAGAGGAGACATGGAGCCCATGGCGTAGGAGGGGTGAAAGGCTGTGCTTAGAGAAGCTGAGCATGGAGAGCTCTAAAGCTGTAGCCTGGGAGGCTCTTTCCCACCTGCAGCTCCAGGCTGTAGTGCTGGGGATGAGTGCTGGATGACCAGCAGTCTCTGCCTCTGGAGCTTGCCAAGCCTGGAGAGCCCAGGCAGTGCTTGATCTGCTGTCGGTGAGCAGGAGAGCACCAAGATTGGCTGCTTTCTTAAAAGCCTCCTCACCACCACCGCTGTCAGTGCAGGCAGATGGTGCTGCAGGACCCCGTGGGGCAGTGGCCCAGGTCCAGGTCACGGCAGGACGGAAGTGGCAGCTCTGTCAGCACGGGGCTGTTGAGCTGCCAGCCCTGGCCTTGGCGCCGAGCTGCCTGAGCTGGTGTTGCCGTTCCAGGGTTTATTAATAAGCCAGCAGCTCATAACTTCATTGCGAGACCCACAATCATTCTGCCCTCGGCACGAGCCGAGCTGTAAATAGCTCTTCCAGTGGTGACTCCTGGGGCTGTGGATTAAATTCCAGGTGCTGCAGCCAAAAGCTTTCAGGGCTTGAAGCGCTGCCTGACTTGAACCTCGGCAACTGGGGCCACTGGTGCTGTGGCTCAACGTGTACCTGACAGAGAATCGCTGGTAGAGCTGGAGATGGGATCGGATCATCATCGAGCAGCATGAGGCACCAGACACCTCCTGGGGAGAATGGGGGGACAGAAGCTTGGAGGTCCTGGGCAGATAAGGACATGAGGGCTGTGACTGCATCCGAGCAGATGAGGCCTGGTGAGTAATTGAAACTCTCTTTTTTTTTTTTTTTTTTCTTTGCCGTTGCTGTTTTTCTTACTAATGTCCCCAAATAACTTGTGCCTGAGCTGGCTTGCTCACGGTTCAGGATTTCTCAGCAATGTTCCCTATTCAAGTTTATTCAGGGACTTGCTGCAGAGAAGTTGCAATCCCTGGTGCTTGTTCAGATGGTTAGCAGAAGGATAGAGTATTGTGTACCCCTCAGAGCAAGGGAATGGCTGGATGGGAAGGCTCTGGGCAGGGCGTAAGGAGCTCTGCCATGTCGGCCCTGGGTGCTGCGCAGGGCACCGGGCAGAGCAGCTGCAAGGGCCATAAGCCCAGGGCTGGGCCAAGCATTGGCCACGTGAAGCATCCTCAACGTGTCCTTTTTCTGGTAGCGTCACCACACTGGTGCTGGAATAAAATCACATGTGAACAGCAGAAGCAGGAAAGCTGGGTCTGGCTGCAGACAGGACATGGCGAGAGGGGTGGCCTTGGCTCTGTGGTGTGGGTGGGATGCTGGGTGATGTAGAGACGAAAACAAACAGAAATGCCTGAAGCCCACAGCCTGTGCTTTGCTTGCTGTCTGGAGGTGCCAAGGATGTTGCCCAGGTGCCTTGGTGTGTGGGTTAGTGCCTGGGATAGATGTAAAGGCAGAACAGAGGGTCCTCTGCGTTCCTCAAGATGCTTCTCTTGGTTCGTGTGCTGGCTGTGCCTTGAGAGTCACACCCATTTGTGTGACCACTGTCGAGTGCCCAAGAGTTGTGCAGCGCCATTGCCAAGAGTAAACACCACAGGCAGATGCTTTCCAAGCTGTGAGCCACCTCAGAAGGTTTTGCTTTAAAACTGTGAAAATTATTTTGTGTGTTTAACATCGCTATAATCGTTGCAGTGGTGTTTACAATCCCAATCAGCCAAAAAAATCTCTGCCAGAAATGTTGTAAGTGGCAGTTTTATAAAGTCAGCTCCTGCTTTTGTTACAGGAGATCGAAACACAGGGTTCACAAGGGATTGCTGCAATGGTCATAGCTGGGAGAAGAAATGCTCATTAGCTTGTTTATCTCCCCTGAGTGTGCAGAGCAGATTGTCTGCCAGGCACTTGTAGGCACCAGTTGGCACAGGCAATTCTGCTGGGCTTGTGCTGGAAAGACACGGAATAAGCCCTTTGGAAACTCCTGTATGGAGCATTTATTAATTTGTCTGTCTTCACCACCGGTAAATGAGCTGCAGAACCTCAGACAGACATTGCAGCTCAGCCACGAGAGTACATTTGATAGCACCATGAGTTAATTAAGGAAGAATTAGAGAATGGCTGGGGAAATCCTATTGCAAGAAGAGGTAGAATATCTGATTGCTTCTCATCTCTCCCAGCTCCTGCAGGTTGGTCTGTTCTGTGGGTGGCTCTCACTAACCCGTGGAGTGAGCTGGGCTGCTGGGCTCCTGCTCTTTACTCTGAGCAGTGATTGCCTGCTCCTAGACTGCAGCAACACACTCGAGCCTCCTCAGTGCTTGCGGTTGCCTCTCAGTAGGGAGCGTGTGAGGGTGGACTGAGCTTGGACTGAAGGCTGGAAAGAAGAAAAGCGAACTCTTATCTGTATCTGACCAGCTTTGTGTGTAGGTGATGTGAGAAACAGTTTTATGTCTGCAGTTGGTGTGAGGGGAGATGGTGCAGATGGCTGAGCTGAAATTGCAAAGTCCTTGGAGTGGAAAGGGTGTTTCTTGGGGCAGGCAGCAGGCTAAGCAGAGATCCCATCTCAGCAAGCACAGGCACAAAACACCTGGGAGTGGGAGGAAAATCGCACCAGAGGGGCTGAGCCTCCTTGTCCTGCCCTGGAAGGATGTCAGGGAGGTTCATCCAGCCCCCTCCGGTGGGCAGAGCCGGTTCTGTGCGGTGCTCTGGGCAGGACTGTCCAGCATCAGCACTGCAGCGAGGCTGTGGGGCAGCCCCTGTTACCTGCTGGCCGGGCACCATCGGAGCAGCTGGGGCTGGCGGAGCTGCAGGGTCATCAGATCCGTGTCCCTTAGTGTGTGTTGCCTGAAATGCCCTTAAATTTGCAGCGACAGTTACTATGCGATGTCTCCAGACTGTCTTTTATGGGGCTGCTTTGTTCTTCCCCTTAAAATGCTGTTTTCTCCCTGTCTCGCCCTTACTGGTTCTGCTGCAAATTGCACCCTGGAGAGGCTATAGGTTCACATGGAGGGTAGAGATGTATTTTTTGCTTTACTCCCCTGAGGATTTAGCTCGTCTCCTGTCTACCCTTCTCCATTTAGTAGGAGGCAATTGGTGCGATCGGAGGGGTGCAGACCTAAGGATGTTTGAATGTGCGACTCTGCTCCCTGGGGTGACAGGCAGGTGACATGGTGAGCTGAAAAGCTCCCACGCTGCATCCCTCTAATGTGTCTGCGTGTGCATTTTGCAGGAAAAAAAAATAAGTATCTTAAATGTCAAACCTGCAGGTTTCAGGTCTCCTCCTTGAAGCCGGTTTTCTGTGTTTCCTCCCGACCCCTCCTCAGCAATTAGAAATGCTTTGAGATGTCTTTAATGTTTGCTAAATTATCTCGTTTGTTTTCCTTCTGAAACCGATCTGCTTGCCAACGCACACCGCTTGCTGCTCCACGGTAGCAGGGGCTCTTGCTTTTGGCACAGTTTTTTTCAATGTTTGTTTGGTTTTTTTTCACACGAGTCGATTTCTAATAGTATTTCCTGCATATGGATAGCGCCTCCAATGCAATATAGACTCGGAATATGTATTGGATTAGATGCAGGAATTGAAAGTTGCTGGTTGCTTTTTTCATTTGAGCTGAGCTGTGAGAAAGCGACATTAATGTTCACTGGTTTCTAGGCATCAAAGCTGGCAAATCTACTGTCTAAAACTTGTCTACGCAGCAAAATGAGTTTCTGCAGCCTGGTTTGGTCTGTGCCCCTGCAATCCATTAAAACTAATGCTCCCTGTCCCCCTTTAACTTCCAAATGGGTTTATCCTGCTGTGCAGAAAGCTGCTGCCTTTTGTTTTACTCTTATCAAGCCTGGTGCCTCCTTTAGAGACAAGTGGTCTGAAATGAAGCCCATATGGGTGCTGGCAGTGTCGCAGCCCCCGCTGGGTGGGGAGATGGGAGGGGAGAGAAGGAGCATGTTTAACAAATGTCTCCCTTCACAACCAGAAACTGAGTTAGTTTGTCTTAAGAAGATCCCTGTGGCTTAAGCACATATTAATGGCAGCAAAACCCCCAAACAACCCTGAGATGTCTGTTACTGGAGTGCAGATCCCAGTGACGCTTTTACGTGGTGCCTTGTTATGCAGAGTCTGCGTGTCCCACAATCCCAGGGAGGTCCTGCACTGCTGAGCACCCCCCAGTCTGCTCCAGGGCTCTGCCAGTGCTGGGCACTGTCCCTGGCAGGGAAAAGGCTGCTGAATGCAGACAGCTACATTTGGAGAAGGAGCGAAGGACAGGGGCTGGGTTTGAGGAGAAGAGGGAGGTGGTTGTGTCAGGGAGAGGTACTAGAAAGGGGAAGCAGTGAGAGCAGGGGGGAGGCTGCGCAGAAAGCTGGTGGCACTGAACCACTGCTGGCGAAATGTAATAATAACACTTTGCCGTTATCTGGTGTCTTTCACCTCAGGCTCTCAAAGCTCCTTAGAAATATTAGCTAATTAAACCTCCCGTGTTAATTAACCACACTTTGCTAGATGAGAACCCAGTTTGAGAGCAGCTGTCTGTTCTCCAGATGCTTCCCATGTCCTCCTCCTCATCTTCATCATGCTTTCTTGTGGTGAGGAGGACCCTGACGGGAGGATGTGGCTGTGTCCCAGTGTGGTGGTACCTCCTGCTCTCACCACCTCAGCACGAGAGGGGCTCAATTGCCTGGTCAGTGTTTTTCTGGATGGATGGAGCAGCTATGAAAATGGCCATCTGCATTTCCTGGGTTCCTCCCATCTGGCCCATTAACAGCTTTGTTAATGCAGGAAAAACATGAAAAACAGGCAAAGGAACATGTTCCGCATGAACTCGACAGCAATGTGAACCAAAAGTGGAGCAGATCCCCGAAGGCTGTGAAGGAGCTGGGATAATGTTGGGCCCTGGGCTGTGGTGATGAGCTGCAGAGCTGTTGGTGTGGCCCTAGCTGTGGGGAAACCTCGAGGACAAATCCAGGATGACACAAGGAAGTTGCTGTTTAAGGAGTGGCAGCTCTGCCTGCAGTGGGCTCCCTCCCAGTAGTGCTCCCTGCGGTGCTTTTTCTGGGAGACTGGGGACCTTTGAGCCTTCCCTTTGCTGTCAGAACCTCCTCCCAGAGAAGCTTGGGGGTGGTGGTGTGTCCCATGTGGCTTAGCCCAGCTGGAGTGTGGGAAGAGCCCTGCGGCTGGGTGGGAGCATCCCTCCAGGTGATCGCTTTATAGTGCAGAGAAGTCCCAAGTTAATGCTCTGAAGATACTTAATGAGAACAAAATTGGATACAGAGCAAGGGACTGGAGGGGGTGATTAGAAGGTCATTTGTGTGAGATTATTCTGAGTCTGTGCGTGGTGACTTATTTCTCTCCGCAAGGTCTACGTTGGGGATGACATGTATTATTCATACAGCAAGAATGGGTGTCTTCCCTCCTGGTTTTCCTATGAAAATATTCTCTATTCATAGCCCTGCAGAAAATGTGATATAATTTATCTGAAGGTACGATCAGAATTCTTTTAATATTCCAGAGCTGTAACAAGTGGGAAATGTGGTGGTTAATATTCAGGGATACAAACCTCCGAGATTTTGGGTCACAATCATCTCCTCAAGTATGAGGCAAGAGCTGTAGTCCTGAGTCATGAGTGCCTGGACACGCGGGCGCAGCTCATGGCTGGCCCTTGGGGCACCCCAAGCAGGCTGGAAAGTGTCCTCCTGCCTTGAGCTTCCTGATGGAGAGGTGATGGGATTTCTGAAGCTGCTGTCTTCCCAGGGCACCCAGGATGAGGGCACAGCAAACAAAGGCAATGTGTTTACGGGCTTGGTTTGCTGGTTCTCCTTTCCCCTTGGCTTCAGAAGCCAGTGGCTGAGGCAGTGTGTGCCAGAACAGGGTGAGGGTTGCGGTTAATGGAAGGAGAGAGATCATGGTGCTGTTAAACTGTGAGCCACTCTCCGAGGACATCGGTGAGGAGCCCCTTGGTGTCAGCTGGGGAGCTGTGGGAAGAATAGCTGGTGGGGATAGGTGACGGAAAGAGCCATTTACAGGGAGATGTGCACAGCGCAGTGGCAGTAGTGTGTGGGAAAAGCAAACACTAATCAGAAATCAATCTCTCCTCAAGCAAGGCGGTAGAAAGCAACTAGAAACAACCTGGAGTAAGAAGTACCTGGTATTTTGCATTAAGCTCTCTGTAGATTTATTTTTCTACTGTAGAAATTTGAGGCAAGAATGCGAATTGAAGATCCCTCAGGAAATAGCAGTGGGTTATTTATTCACAGCTGGTATTTATTCACTATCTGTTCTGAAGGTGTTTGTTTCTGTAGCCTGGAAATATATTTCTTTCTCTTGACCACTAATGAACTCCAGTAGGTACCTGTCGCTGCCTGCACAGCTGGTATGTGGCTGTCCTGGAGCAGAATTCCAGGGAAGCACCCTAAAATCATTGATGTGAACTCTTCCCATCTCAGAGTTTTCACTGTTGCATCTGAGATTTTCAGGTAAAATAACATGATCTGTGAGCTCTGCAATAATCTCCACGTTTTGAGATTTTATTTGCCTCCAGTGGTGGTGTGACCTCATTTTGAAAGGTCTGAGTAACTGACGTTTGGCCCCTGGATACGGCACGGAATGATACTCCTTCCCTCTTTATATATCTTTGGCAATAATTATTCTTCCTCCCCAAACGTAACATTTTCTTCTTGATGAGAATTTGTTCTTGTTCTCATTTCCATTCTGAAAGTGCTGGTTTCTGTTTTATTTTTAATTGAAAGGCTGGAGGGCAAATGCAATTAACTGTGGTGCGTGAACTGTAACTTGTAATATCGTTAAAAAAAAAACCAACCCAAAACACCAAAACATAAAACCACCTTGCTATTCACAAATGACTTGCTTTCTAATCGGAACTCCATCCTAAGTCCAAGTTTCAGTTATAATCAGACCAAATGGGATCAAATCACAGAGGACTAGGGCAGGGAGATGGATGGAATGTATCTGTGGTACTGGAGGGAAGCAGAGAGGTGCAGCTTGGCTCCATGGCTCGTGGCAGTGTCAGGGGGCTCCTGGGACAGCCGCCTGCAGAAGCCTCTGCAGGATGAGGGAGCTGTTCTGGACTCGTTAGCCAAGAGCTGAAATGGGGATGTGCTGCAGCTTCCCCCCCCTTCACTCCTGTTTCACGGGGTGTTTTGATAGGGGAGCCTGGCTGTGTGTGAGCTGCTCCCTCTCGCATCTGGCACCAAGGGTTATGGAGATAAATGTGCTATTGCCTCTCCAAGGGCTTGTTCTCGGTGCTCTTGCCTAGATGCGTTGACTGGTAAGTGTGTTAGAAGCTACTCTTCAGTGACTTGCGTTGCTTCTGAACTAGTAAAAGGATTTCAGTCAAAGCTGAGGGACCTTGGAGATTCTCCTCCCCTGGGTCAGCTCTGGAAGCTCCTGTATTGGTTGTCACATCATTTTAATGATAGATTTGGAGTGTATTTAACTGCTCTGCAACTGGTAAGCTGCAGGGACCAAGACCCTTCCACTAACACTGTCCCCTGTCCTGGTCACCCTGGGGAGAAATGTCTCCTGACTGACAGAGAAGCCCTTTGGAGTCATGGTTTGCATGCAGACGTGACGTCAACAGTCTGCTTAGTCCCGTCGCTGTTTGTGCCATCTTGCAATAGGGGAGGCTCTTTGCTTCTCGGAGGGAGTCCCACGTCACCTTAAAGGCCCACGTTGGCCACGGGAGCAAACCTCTCAAAGGCTGCCTGGCCTGTCCAGGCAGACGCGCGTGCTGGTGCGGCAGGGAAGGATGGAGCGACCTGCCACTATTGCTAATAGATAGGATTAATCATATGAAACGGGTCATCCCTCTTCATTTTCTCATCACACCAAAATCGATCCCTTGCCTTGCGCAGCAGCCGCTGCTGGAGGCCGAGCTCACTCTCCGCTGCAGGCTGCCTCCCGGATTTACACCAGACCTTACGCTTCTCTTGCATGAAAAACGGGCTGCGTGTCAGGGTGGCCGATAGCCCTCGGGGCTCGGTAACCTCGGAGCAGCTGCACCAAGATTATTCTGTAGGAGCATCTGCGTGTGCTAGTGATTTATCCGGCAGCTCGTGCACTCTCCCGGCAGGACTCGGTCGGGTTGTTTGTCACCGCAGAAAGCGAGAGGAGTACGTGTGCTCTGCTGCAAGGGGGCACTGCCATGGAAAAAGTGTGGAAGGGGGAGACGTTTTAATGATGGTTATTGAAGAACAGAGCTCAGTAAGCGCTGGAAAAAGCGTATCCATTTAAGTTATGGCATCACACTTGCTCTGCAGAGTGGACAAGATCCAGTGGGGGAGTTTCTTGTGGGTCTTGTCCGTCAGGGACTAAAGCAAGAGCTCCAGCTTGCTTAGCATCTCACCTGGCACACAGCAGTAGGGTGCAAGCCCTGGAAACAGGCAGCATCTGGGCACAACCAGAAAGGAAAACGTAAATCGGCTCTTCCCTTTCCATAGTTCCTCCAGCCTTGTGTGAACCCTCTCCTGGTGTCCTCATTGCTACCTGAGCCCTCCTCGCCTTCTCTAACTGAGTTTATCCCCTTTACAGGTTACTAGTGGGAAATGTGTGTTTGCTATAGCTGATATACTTCAGGAAAAGAAATTTGTTCATGGTCCTCTGAAAATTGTCACTTGCTTGGATTCTTATGGGATTTTGACACTGGAAGCTTCAGCTCTTATTAGCAGCAACTTTTTTACTGCTTTAATTACTCTTTGGACGTGATGCTTCTGCAGGAACAGGCTCCTGCATTCCTGTCTGTCTCCCCATCGCTCATCTGCTTGCAAATGAGCTTATTCTCTGGAGAGATGTCTCTGGGCTATGGATGAGGCACAAAACAGGGAGATAAAGAAATGTCTTGTCCATCACTTGTCTTTCCTGCTTGTGTTTTGTGTGCGTTTCCAATGAGCATATCCCAGGCCTTACCTCAGGAGGGTTTGCTCCTGGTGGTTTCCAAGGCCTCGTGTGTGTAGAGGTGCAGTGCTGGCTGGTCTGATTCTGACATGCTTAGCCAAAGTTAATTACCACTTCTATAAAACTGTCCACATCAAAGGTTTAAGAATTGTACTTACTTGATAAGGAGTCACTTGTAATACCTTATTACTTCCCAGTTCTAATTATGCTTATCGGTCCGTGCCGATAATTAGCATTGCGTGCAAGGCGAGTGCTGGTGTGGTGTCCAGGGAGCAGATGGAAATCTCTCCCTATTACAGCTGGGGAGACTTGCTGGTGGCAGCCAGGTGACGGTCTAGTCACACGCCACAGATGCTTTCCAGGCTGTCCCCAGCACAACTTGGAGGATGTTTTCTGGGGTGGGTCATATTCTGCCTGGAGGCAAAGCAGAGAAGCTGCCTCACCAACATGCTTCATCAGCTCCATGTCTGAGAGCCTGTTGGACCTCCTTAACTGTGCAGAAGGAGCAGCCATCCAAGGGCTTGTTACAGCTCAAAGCTAAATGTCAGCCCTGTGCATTAACACGGGCTTTTTCTAATTCCATTAACTTACAAAAAGGTTTAAGGGCAACTTTCAAGAGCTTTTACAGCCACGTGATGTTGAGACCCTTCAAACCATCACCCAGTGTAACTGCACCTAAGGATGTCCAGGCTGGTCCCCCGTCTGCCTGCCTTTCTCCAGCAGTTCTCCCTGTATAGGTACAGAAGAGCAATACAGCAGGCACTGTTTTGCTGCAGTCTGCAGCAGGGTGGTGCAGGTGAAAGGCAAAATTGCAGGAAGCCAATAAACTGCGCCATTTACCAACCTATAAAGCACATTCTTAAGCACGGCTCAGCTGCCCAACCAGCAGAAAACAAGGTGCAAGGAAATAGAGCTGAAACTGCCCTATTGCTCTTCTAGGCGCAGCTATTGAGCTGTGGTGGTATTAATTGCCAACGTATGGTTTTTATCTTCCTGGAATATGCTTTTTTTGCGAGTTTTTCGACAGTTTTTTAGCTATCCTTCACTTAAAATTCCCAGGGTTTAAATATCTTTGAGTAGATTAAAAATAATGAAATTCCACCTGGTTCCAGGCTGTGGGAAAGGCTTCCGTTAATGGGAAAATTATCCTCTCCATCCTGTTAATGCCAGGCTCTCCTCCTGCTGTAGTTCATGCCATTTCATTGTTTTAATTAATGGCTTATTGAAATGAAAACGTTGTGACTGCATGTGTTGTCACTATTGGTTAAGTGGCTCACCTTTCAGAATACCTCTACTTCTCTGTAGGCAAACACAGAAGTAAATACCAAATAATAGGTGCCTGAAAAAAAGACGCCCCTGCAACCATATCCTGAAATCCCTCTGAGAAATCTGCTTTAGAGCTAAAACCTTTACAAAGTCATCTAGGGAAACCTGAGTAGCTTCATTTACTTTTTGTATAGTAAATCATAATCTCAAGAGAAGTGGTTAAAGTGGGAAGCACACCTCCTTCTGGGGTAGTTTCTTTAAGATCAGAAAGAAAACCTTAAAGGTCTACGTGAAGTCCTCCACTCAGCCTGCAGAACTGTGGTCTAAAGGATACATATTCATTTAACAGGCAGCGTAGTTCCTTGTGTCATTCCCAATAAAGGAGTTCTCATTGTGGGCTGCCAGTTTGTTGTTCGCCATCAGGAAAATATGTATATATTTGGAAAAATATGAATATATTCATAGTGTTTGCTGTGCTGTCCTCCTAAAGTCACAAAAGGGGTTGCTGAGAGGGCTTCCAGCATTGTGCTCTACAATGTCGTTGCATTACCTACAAAGCATGTGGTTTTACCAGCAGGGTTTGTATCTGTTTTAAGTTGGAAAGTATTAAAAAAAAAAATCTTTAACAAAAAAAGCCAGAGGCAAAGAGTATTATCCTATTATGTCTAATACCAGAAAGATCAAAATTTCCCAGCTAGGAGGAGTACAATGATCTGTTGTAACGTGTGTTTTCTCTTCCAAGTGCAACTGCAGTTGTGTGAGTGCCAGGAGGGGAGCACTGCCAGGGCACCACCAACCCATGTCCCTCAGCACCACATCTCCACAGCTTTGAAACCCTCTGGGGATGGGGACTCCACCCCTGCCCTGGGCAGCCTGGGCCACTTAAACCCTTTCAGGGAAGAGAATTTTTTTCTTCTTATCCAGCCTAAACCTCCCCTGGCACAGCTTGAGGCCAGAAAACAAATATTAAGTGTTGTGTTGGGACGGGCTGCATGTGGCAGAGATGTTCCAGCACGGGAACTGGGGATTAGTGATTTCTAATTGTGAATTGGTGTCCTTACTACTTCATTATTTATATGCAGCTGATGACTTTTAATGCTGTAAAATTGCTCCAAGTATATCAGCACCTGAGCTTTGCTGTGAAATACTGCTTTACATGTCTGGATGGCACCTACTTATTCAAGTTTGTATTCAATAAACGCCCGACATATACGTGAAAAGGAAACAACGCTCTCGGTTTTGTCCTTACAGAAATGAATTATGTGAATACTTATTGTTAACAAACTACAGGCAAATGATAGCTATGTGAGCCAGAGAGGAGCATATTATGCAGGCAGGACTGTGCTCACTTGCATTCATTAAGTGTCTCCAGCATCATTGTCACAGGGCTTGACCAGAATATAAATTGATCAATGAGCCACTGCTCTAAAATCGGTTTTAAGCCCCACCGGGTACTGTCCCTTCAGGGTTGCTGCTGGGTGGGTGCCTGCTCCAGCTGGGGCAGGATCCTCAGCCTTCATCAGGTACAGTGTGTGCGGCTGCCCCAGAGCAGCCCGAGTCCCTGCACACCCCCACTATCCCAGGTTTTGTGCTACTCACAACAAACAGGAGTAGTCTTTGACGGGGACCGTCCATCCCACTGCCGACGGCTCCCGAGAACATGCTGCTTTGTCCTTTAATACCCGTGAATGCCATAACACCCCAATCAGCCAGGATCCTGCTGCTGTCATGGCAGTAGAGTTCAGCACAGAGGCAAATGTGAAGTGTTGGTCTACAAGCTGCATCCCGAGGGAACAGTGGTAGTAAGGTTAGTAATATTTTTCTTGCCCAGATTAAATGTAAATAACCTTCCTAGTGCTGCAGATCTTGATTATAAACTTCTCTTGCAACCCCTTTTGGCTGAATTGTGTTTTACTGTCCTAAAAGGTGGTTCGAAAGTTAGTTGTGGGGTTTTTTTAAACTTTAGCACAAATGGGTGTCTGGGCAGGGGACTCATTTCAAGTGTCAGTTTTCTCAAAAAAAAAAAAAGAAATTAATTCTCACCACCTCTCCTTGTCCTGACTTCAGCAGGACCCAGACTGATGCGACACCACGGCAGGGAGGGGTTATTCGGGAGCAGTGAAGGAACCTGGTATTTCAGCATCGCTAGTACTTTGTGTGATACTATTGGGTTTTCACAATCCATCTAATAGCAGCGATCACAATTATTGCTAGAGAGGAAAAAAATGTGCCTTAGCACAGGGAGCAGCGCTTTGACAATGGAAGTGTATTTTTTAGGTGAGAAAAATAAATCAATCTAAACCTTACACTTTTTTTTCATCATATGCCTGGAGCAGTGAAAGAGGGAAAAAGGGTTCAGCGTTTCTGCTGTGCTCCTCCATCACCAGCCAGTCTTTAGCAGGGAAACAAGCTCAGCAGACAGCCAGATTCAATGGATCCCACTAGCACAGGCCCTTCAGGAGAGGGAGAGAAAACCTTTTATTCGGAAAAGAGCAAATGCCCTTTTGGATGACTAAGAGAAATAACAGGGGAAGGAAAAAAAAAAGCCAGCAAACCCCTTTTGTTATCGTCTGGTTTACATTTTGTGGCTGTTGCAGTGCCAGCTGATCTAGAAGCATCAATAAAATGAAGCAGTTCCTGCACTGAAAAACAGCAGCAGGCGTCTGCAGCCGGTTCCTGCTGGGTGAGGGGTGATTTGCAGAGCAGTGACAGTACCAGGGTAAAACAGGAGTTGTGACTGTGCAGTAACAGCCTCAGGTTTCAGGCGCAATTATACTCTTTACTAGCAGAAGGGTGGTGACTCTCAACGACCCGCCTGCCTCCTCTGCCTCTCCTTAGCTCAAAAGAGTGATTACTGATACTTCAGAAAGTTCAGTTACAGCGCTTGGTGCTGTGCTCGGAGGTCTCTGTGCCCTGAGCACTGCAGGGATGGCAGGAGGGGAACCGTGTGGGGGTAGTGTTGAAACTTTTGTCCCTCCTTGGTGCCCATTTGGGAAAGTCAAATGTTTATGCGTAACGTAAAAGAAAAGCCATTCTTCTAGTGGGAGCTAGTTTGTAATAAAACGTGGAAAGGCACTGCAGCCAATAAAAGTAAATTAATAACTAAAGGCAACAAAAACATGT
Organism: Ceryle rudis; assembly: GCA_033439905.1. Classification (NCBI taxonomy): domain Eukaryota; kingdom Metazoa; phylum Chordata; class Aves; order Coraciiformes; family Cerylidae; genus Ceryle; species Ceryle rudis. Next base: position 14,579 of record JAAGNO010008446.1, on the reverse strand, counting down.
TTTACTGACTGGCATAAAGCTGCCCCTTGCTGAAGGAAGGAAAATGCCACAGTTTATGAGCAGATAGGTCAAGTCTGAGGGGAATGGGCCACAGCATTTTGTAGGATATTTATGACCATGGCCTTTTTCTTTTTTTTTTTTCCCCAAATCTGTGTGGTTTGTTCCCTCTGTGCCACAGGCAGAGCTGTAGAGCCGCATCCTGCTGAGATGTGGAACTCCAGGACTAGGAAAAGGGGTTTTGGAGGCTGTTGATCCAAGCTTTGGGAAACAGTCCCTAGGATTTGCAGCCTGGGGTGCCCCTTCTTCTCCACATGAGATTTGATATCTCAAAGTCTGAGAAACTGCCCTGAGATGCTGATCTGGGGCTGCTTGGGCAATGCTGACCAGGCACAGGGTCCTGCTCCCCGCAGCGTGGTGCCGGCGCTGGGGTCTGTGCCAGAAGCTGCCCATGTCTCCTTCTTCATCCCTGCTCCCCGTTGAGCAGCAGCATGGTGGAGTGGAGGGAGAGCTGCTGAAAACAGAGCTGGGGATGGAGCAGGAGCACCCTGGGCTGGTCCAGCACCCCTGCCCATGGCCGGTGTGGGTCTGGCTCTCACCCGCCCTTTTGGTTGCGCTGCTTGTGCAGCACAAATTGGAAGGCTTAATTATTTCAATAGAGGTTAATTGCATTAGTCACTACAGCAAACCTCCAGTTCATGCCATCCTTTCCACTTCATTTAATTCATTACCCCCTGTGAAATCCAGTAGGTTTCTGCACATTTATATCACAAAGGTTCCTCTCAACAGCAGTCTTCAATATCCATCCCTTCTCTTTCTTTTGTTTTTGTTCCTTTAAGTGTTTGTGGCAGTGACGAAGGGGTTTGGTGGGAGCAGGTTGGAGCAGTCTGGGACATCCTCTGCTCCACATTAAGGCATTGGCTCTGTCATGGGAAAAATTAGCTGGTTGCGCACCCCTTGCGATGATTCTTAGAGAGCAGTTCCTCACAGTTTAATGTATTTCTGTAATAGTAATAAATGGCAGTGCTGAAGCTCTTGGTTGTTATTTAATTAGTTTCACTGTGCCTTCCATACTCAGCAGAGATATATCTTAATAGCTGAAGGATTAATGCAATGGCACGCTTTAAACAGCAATTCAAACTCAAAATAATACCGAACAACAACGATCTGGAAGTAGACAGATATTAAAAATGGCCCAGGTGAGCTGGCCGTGCAACAGGCACAGAGTGCTGCTGTTGGAGGTAAGCCAGTGAAGGGCTCTCGTCTGCCACAAGCCTTAACTCTGACCCAGCTAATGCTGGATTGCGTGTTTAATCCTCTGGGCACGCTGACATTGGGAAGGGCATTGGCCAAGCTGCACCAGAAGCTCAGAATATGCTTATCCCTGAATTATTGTTAAATTGGTGCATGCTATCGTTCATTCAAGCACATTTAGCGTACGCTGTGCTGAGCATGCAGTTTAATATTTGACCCTTCTCAAAGTGCTCATAGAAACCTATTTTGGATGCGTGAAAAAGGGAAAGTGAAAAGGGCACTGGGAAAGGTGCGTTTGCCTTTAGAAGAGTTGCCAAAGCCCTGGGAACAGAAGCGCTCTGTGTTGCAGCCTGGCTCTGTTTCTCCTCTTTCTTCCTTTTCTGCTTTTAACCTGTGTTCATTCCTTTGTGGTTGCACCCGGGGGGTTCATTGTTGCCGTGCCTCCCGATCCTCCAGCACCCCCGTGTTGCTGGCAGTCCTGCGAAATGGCCCCATGGGGGTTTCCTCACAGGAGTGGCTGTGTGATGTTCATCAGGCAGAGCTCCCTGGAATGCTGTGAACCCCGGGCAAAGTCATTCCTCAGCAGAGCCATCAGTCCTGTCAAGGGTGCAGGATAATTTGGCTGCAGCACCCACTTTCTGCTGGGTCACCTGTGGGTGTCCGTGGGGCTGGCACTCCAGCAGCATCCTCTATGAGCTCTGGAATAAATGCTCTTTCTGACTCTCAGTTTGTATTGGGATGGGAAATAAGCCCAGAGCTGGGATAAGACCCTCCATCAGTGTTCACCACCTCCAGAAATTTGACCTGGTGATTCCCACCGTCCTGCAGGGCGGTTGAGAGTCTGGGAAGAGGGTTCCTGCCCCAGGAACACCCAGCGGGAAGGACATCAGCATCCCCCGTGGTACAGGAATTGAAGCTGCATTTTGCCTCCCTTCTCCAGCAGGACTGTCAACAGAGTGTGACACTGAAACCCAGCCCAGTTCATTAGTGCTGCATCCCGTCCTTTGGCATCCAGCTACTCTATTTATTTGTCTCTTCAATTGTTCGCACGGATGATTGTTTACATAATTATGCAAAACGATCTCTGTTCTTTCAAGAGGTTGGAAGAGTAAAATGCAATTGCCTGCGCTACCAGCATCATCAGACTCACGGAACTGGGGGCTGCCTCTGCTTCCCTGCCAGAGGGACCCCTCAGCCTGGACACGAGAGCGGCGAGTGGGTGAGATGTCTTGGAAACGCCAGCTCTGGGGTGGGGGTCAGGGCACAGGGTCTATCCGGCAGTGCTTTGTGTTTCACCTGCCTGTGCAAAGCTCTGCTCCAGCAGCGTGGTGTGAGCGGGGGTCACGGACTGAGCGAACAGGAGAGCGGCCCACGCAGGGCTTTGCATCCCCTTTTCCTCAGATACACGTGTGAGTTGTAATTGGGTGTGGGAACGAACCACGGGCTCTTGAGGAGGTTCTGGAGACGGTAATTATCCCCCCGAGCCCCAGTGGCCTCCCTCTGTTTCAGTCTGATGCCGCTGAATGGTTGGAAATGATGGTAAATTAATGTTGTCATTGCTAATTACTGATGGGGGGAGGTTTATGCAGTCATGCAGCCCAAGTGTCCAAATCGTGTCTGTTGAGATGTGCAAAAGCAAAGTGAGACATTTCCCACCTGTTCAGCTATTTTGCAGCTTGGTGGGGTATTTCCTATTTATAACCGCAGCTGCAATTAAAGGAGTAGACTTGTAAAGTCAAACATAAGGTAACAACCAAAGGAAGTAGTTTTTTAGACGCAGATCTGTCTGGCTTTGATTTAGTGCATGGTGAAGGTTTTCTTCAGCGTAATGATACTTCTTAGGGTGCATGATAAAAAACTGCAGTAATAGACAGACACTGTTCTCAGTTACCAGCCTCATCATTAGCATTTTGCTATCATTAACCTTCACAATATAAATTGCTGGCTTATAAGAAAAGATATGTCTTTGTTGGGCATTAGCAGATCGAGCTCTGGATAGGGACATGGAAACTGGGCTGCAGTGTTTTGCGGACGTGACCTGTGTGTGGCTCTGAGGTTGGAGGTCAGGCCAGTGTAAATGAAGGAACTTATTCCAGATTTTGATCTGAACCGAGGTTTAGGGATTTAAAGATACTCACGGGTGTTCGCTTTGGCTGGGAAATGATCAACTTCATCGTCAGCATGTGGAGGGACTGCCCTGCCCCATGGGCCTGCCCCACCACCACTGCCATCAGAGGCTCCTGTCACCTGCCCCGAGGGTGGGAAGCGGCTCTTGCCGTTTGCAGGTAAAGATCTGGCCTCTCTCCTTTCTTACATTTTAGCACTCTTCCTCCTGCCAGGTTTTTAGAGATGCTGCTTGTGCATATCTTTTTTTTTTTTTTTTTTTTTTCTTGTCCATGTGCCTGTCCCTGGCTGCCACCGGTGTCCTGTTTGATGTGCTGCAGGAGTGGGAGCTTGGCCGGGGTGCTTGCCAGGATTCCAGCCTGGGATGGGAGTGCTGGAGGGGCACAAGAAACACTTCAGCTGCCAGAAAACTAGACACACATTTATTTGGGAATCTGTAGTACACAGAGCACTTTAATAACCATATTCCTCTAAAGGCTACATCAGTAGAAATAGTACTGTCTGTTCCCTGTTGAATGCCAGTTAGTGGGGAATGCTGTTATTAACATTTAACAGGAGCTGCGGGTCACCTTGATATAACTGGGCTAACACACATTTTAATGGCTGCTTAATTAGATTTACCATAGGGAGGATGTCATGTAAGAATTTCTCCTTTCAGTGCTTGAGGTGGTGGCTGGATTAAATAAAAACGCAGATAAAAGACTGCAAGTAATAGGCAAAGGTGAGCTGCTTTTTTTATTATTATTTTTAGCTTTTTCCGCTATAATTTTTCAGACTGGTTTGAGTGGATGGTTCTGCTCACGCCCTGCGTGAGCACAGTCCCTGCTCGCAGGGCTGGGTTCCTGTCCCCATCCATACCCACGGGGCACTGCTGTTGTCTGGCTGCCACGGAATCTGGGGTGCTCCTCGAAGGGCCGTTTGCTTTTAGGTGACCCGATCTTTTAGCACCTTGCTGTGAGGCTCTTACTAAATCACTCGTCAGGAGCCTGCCCCTGCGCCGCAAAGGGGGTTGAAGCAGAAGGGAAGGAATCTGTCTGGTTTCCAGCGGCAATTTCCGAACATTATGGTCCCTGCATTAGAGAACAAATAGCTCATGTCCATCTCCCATCAATTTTGATACCTTCACGAGGCTATGGGAGACTCCGAGGAGCGTTTTGTAAAACTGCCAGTTACTCCTTCATAGAAAATAAAACATTGAAACATATTGCTATAAAAGATATGACACTTCTCTCAGTGGATTTATTAAGAAGACCCCTGGAGTAAAGGATTGTAAAATCTGATCAAGTCAGCAGTTCTAGCGGTGTAATTGAGATCCATTATTTCCTATTGACTGCTGTGCAGGACTTCATTTTCTGTAGCATCAACAAATTCCTCTTCTGCATACTCCAGAACTACCAGGGGGTTCAGCAGAAAGCGAAGCTGATCAGGAAACACGGAGCACAGATCCCAGGCGAGTGCCGAGGTGTTTTTCCTCAGCTGCTCCCCACAAATGCACACCTTTACCCTAATCTCTGCTGTTGCTCGAATGATTCCATTTCATAGGGCAGCTTGACAAATACGCTGCGGTTTTGCTGATGAACAGAGAGGCTTTCCCCAGACGGTACCATTTCTTCTCATCTGCTGTGTTTTATGGCAATTTTATCATTTCCAAAGCAGGATTATTATAGTAACCATTTTACTGAAACAACAGGCAGAAAAAGCTGTCCCCACAAAATGCAATGCAGGGGTTTGTTTTCATACCAGTTCTCCCACCAGCAGTCCAGGCTTTTACTGGGAAGCAGGAGCAGGATGCTTCCTGGGTCCAGGCCAGCACAGAGCTGGCGCTCACCCTGCGCAGCATCGGGTTTATCTTACCTCAGAGCAGCCGCCCCAGCTCATTACAGGGCTGTGGTGCAGCTTGGTGTCCGTCTGTCCTGAGCATTTGTCACCTGGCAGGACCAGAGCAGCCAGTTGCACCTGGATGCTCTCACAGGTGGTTTAGATATTTGATTTATTTTTGCTGGATGTTAAAGAGAAGGAGAATAACTGAGAGACTGACAGTAGCTGTCCTAACATTGTGAAGTATTTGTCATAAGTAGCTGCACATTCCAGGTCTAAAAGCGTATTTCTCTTCCCCCCTCTTTCGAGCAGGTATCAGTGGCTGGTAATTGCTCATCTTGTGGGGGAGAAGGAGATAAAATAGTATGGGAAAGAGAGAAGCAGCATCCTCTGGGTGTTCTGGAGTCGTTAAACACGGAGGCCAGGGTGCAACTCCCAGTGCAGGGCACGCTGCTGGAATCCAAAGCTTTCCAGAGGGTGGGGGGATCTGGGGGGGGGTCCTGAGGGTGTTGGCCATCCTGGCGTGCTGACACCCGCTCCCAGGCTGTTCCCTGCTGGCAGGATTCCTCCTCTCCTGGGAGGTGAAACACAAGGAGGGGTTTGTGATCTGTATCCAAAGTCCCATATTAAAAACCAGACAGCTGCAGTAAGGGGAGCTCTGGGCCGCACGTTTCTCGGTCGGAGTTGTGTCAGCATCGCGAAGCGCAGGGCCCTGCGTGTGGCAGAGTTGCCCCTTCATTGGGCTTTTCCAAGCCCTGTTCCTCAGCAGGAAGGAGATGTTCAGCACCAGACAGAAATCCCAGAGGGCTGCTCCGCACCGCGTGGCTCAGAGCCCCAGCCGTGGGTCTCCTCTGCCCAGCGGCTGGCCAGGTGTCCACGGCAGCCTTCTCCTGCCTCCTGCCCTTCAGAGGACACTGTCAGGCAAACCAGTCATTTGTCTCTCTCATTATTTAAAGCTTTTCTATGCTATTGACCTCCTGCCCTTTCCTCCTGCAAATCATTTGCTTTTCGTGATGCTTCAGTATTAACTTGTACCATTTATGTTCTTTTTTTTTTTCTTTCTCCCTCCTCCTTATCTCACCTCAAGGAGGAGAGGGATTACCTCATTTCCACCACCACAGAAATAAATCCTCATTATGGATTTGTACCTGGGGAGGAAGAAACTGATTTCCACTCCCAGCCAGTTCAGAGCAGATATTTGAAGGTAATTGTTCAGTCCAGGGACATTTCGCTTCTCTAATAACCATAAAGAGTCCTTTTATTAGTGCTGTGTTTGAGGTTGGGACTATTGAGAAGATATTTATGGGGAAGAGGTTATTGCAGAAAACTAGAACACCGACATCAGATTGATGTTTTTGTTTCGAGGTGGAGCAAAGGGGAACGACCTAACACCCGTGAAATGCTTGAGTGCTGGTGCGGGGGTCATCCCTGGCTCAGGCGAGGAGGGGGCTGCCCTGCGCTGCGACGGGTCGCTGGCTGCCGGTGGTGCTCCCTTGCCCTCTGCACCGCAGCTCCTGCCCCAGGAGCTGGGGGAACCCCCGGGGGGGAGCTCACTCTTCAGCAGCAGGAGACGGCACGGGACGGGGGTTCACGTTTGCACGGACCATCCGATAGGCAGTAAAAAGTCTGGAGGTGGGAGAGGGCAGTTTTCTGGCACCCGTCTCTTGGGATAGAGGCTCAAGTTGGAATCAGAAGCGGCTGCTTGTTCTGCGACGCGCTCGGTGTGTGCCCCAGGGCTCTCGCACCTTCAGGGCGGTTGGGTCCCTTCTACAAAACCTTTTGCATGTCCTCCCCCCGCGTCTCGCAGGGCTTCGGGATTGCCTCAGATTTGTCAGAAGCCATCTCCTGAGATGGCTAAAACCCAGCAGGGGTGAGCAGCTGCTAGCTCGTGCTGTAGTTGTGGAAAGTCTGAGGTGTGCCAGTGGACGCCAGCAGCATTTTTATTCAGGGTTCAGAAGGTACCCACTTCTAGGTTCTGTTTCCCTAAAGATGCTGGAATACAAAAGGCTGAAATGACAGCGTGGTGAGGCCCTTTTTTCTTGGCTAATTGCTGCAGGATGAAAGAAGGGCCAGAATAAAATGTGGTCATCTGCTAAATGGCTGCTGAGCCTGCCTGTCAGGCTGTTTACTGCAGCTGACAATATATTGACTGTTGTGGCTTTTGAATGCTCCAGCTCAGGTAAGAATCACGTGGTGACTTCTCTGGGCTTTAACAGCCCTGGCACAAAACTTCTCTCACATAACCAGCAGTGATTGATTACTTGCAAATAAACAAAGAACAACCCAGAAGAACTTTCTAGAACAGCAATTTCTTGGTCCCATTTTGCAAATTTACCCTGAGATGATCCATCGAGGTGTTTTCTGTTCTGCAGACAAGCCGAGATGCTCGACAGAAGTCAACAGTCCTGAGGCTGTGGGACACTGGGGCTCGTGATCGTGTGCCTTTTCCTTTGTATTTGTGCCATGTGCTGCTCTGCTGCCAGCTTTGGGCTCGTTCAGTATCCAGATGATGGTAAAATTTTTGTGAAAGGTCCTTAATTATTCATGAATAATGACACGTCTGTTACACAACTCACCTCACGGGTGGAGTACGATCATTTAGTACTTGATGCCCCAGGGTAATGGGTTCTCCCCATGCTGTGAGCCCTCTTCCCAACCTCTGATCTTGTCCATGGAAGATGACAGGAAGATTTGTCTGTGCAGGTTGTGACACAGACAAGTCCAAAGCCTTCCAGCTGAGCAGGTACTCCTGGCTCAAACCCAGGTAGCCTGGAGATAACCTCAGGGTCACTCAATAGAGGGAATAGAAGTCCACGGGCTGTCTGACAGCTGGCAGGAAAGGTAACAGAGAGAAGCAGTTATCTTCAACATGTTTAATTCCCTGGACTTTTTATTAGAGGTCCAGAAATGGATTAGGAGTCGAAAAGCACTGCCCTGCAGCACCACAACTCTGCAGTCCCCATACTGCGGCGATGGCACTGTGGGTATGTCCTCTGCGAATCGCCTCCAGACCTAAACAGTTGTGACTTTGTGTTGCTCAAGGTCTACGTGACTTTGTCTTTTTCTAATAGCCCACGCGTAAACAGAGCAAGCACTAGGAAGGTCTAAACCGAAGTGTTTTAAAGGTAAACTGAATCCCAGTCATCGTTTCCTTCCCATGGAGCAATTTTAGATATAAAGATGATAGATTAAATTACGTTTGACTGGCAGATTTAAATTGGGACTTCTTTCTGCAGCCTCTATATCCATGTTCCAAATAGGAGTCTTGGGATTAAGGCCATTAAATTACTTAGTTTATTGGAAAAATAAAATATGGGGAACAGATGAAGATGAAAAGAGAGAAACGCAAACTGAGTTTTAAAAAATGATTAGGGTAAGGTAGCAAATGAAATAGAAGAGCACTAAAACTAGATGGCATGTAAGAAATTCTCTCGGTGGCAGTGCTGAGGAGTCACTTAGGATCTTAAAATACAGAGCTGTGAAGTTAAAGGCGGATGAGCTTGATACTGCTAAGAGCCTGGAATGGCTTTTCAGCCACCAGCGGTGCTGAAGGTCACGCCCTGGGGCAAGGTGCAATTAAAAAAGAAGAGAAAGAAACAGCTTTAGGGTATCAGAAGTGTCACAAGCTGCACAGCTTTTACAGCTACACAGTGCAAAGAAAGCCCTTGCAAGGCGGCGTGGAGGAAATGAAATGCAGGAGGTGGATGGAGTTGAACCTCCGGCCGTGCTCGCTGCAGCTCGAGGGCAGTAATCGCTTCTCCTTCCCAGGTCTGTGCACCAGTGCCAGCGAACGTGCCCCCGGCGACTGGAGTTTGCAAAATTGTGTTGCTGGCCCTGGCCCTGCCTCCCCGCTCAGCAGTTCCCACACGCCTCCCCCATATCCAAGCAGAGGTAGGTTTCTGTCTGCTGGCTTTGAGTAACTTCTAACCAATCTGAGTCTTTGCATCCATATTGCCTCCCTCGCTCTTTCCAGTAATTACATACAAGGCCATGGAAAGAGATCCAATTCTGCCGTCTCCTCTGAATCGTGGTAACGGCCTCTTACGGCACCCTTGAGTCTCTTCAAAGGAAACAAATTAAAATGCTGCAGCCCAGATGATTGCAGGTAAAGCCGTACCCTGGAGGACCTTGCATTTTCCAGATAGCCCTTGATATGGCCAGTGAACATTTCCAGGAGATTGATTTCATATCGGGTCTGGGGAAATTCCGCAGCTCCACAGATAATCTATCACCGCCAGCCCAGAGAGGAGTGATAAATCCTTCGTCGTCTTCTGGAGCATCTGTCATGATTGCAGGAGGAGCAGCAGAGCAAACTGTTTTCCCTGCACAAGAAAAAAAGCTAGACTTGGGTCAAAGGAGTGGCTTTCAGACTCTCCTTCCCCTCCTGTCATGATTCATTTGAGTCAGGCTGCTCCCCCAGCAGCTCCATCCCCATTGCGCACTTACAGCTGCGATGCTTGGCAGGAGTTATTGCCTGCTTTCTTTCCAGCCTTTGCTTTAGATTCGTTATTATGATGAGTTGTTAATTCTCTAGAATAGCAGCGTGTGTCCACTCGAGTGATAGCTGCAGCTTGACTTGATGAATGTCACCGTCCTCATAAGCAGAATGTCTTTGGGTAACTGCAAGGCTTGTGCACCGTGCCAGGGTGGTGCCTCCCAGGGGAGGTGTCCTCCTCCTGCCGGGATCACTCACAGCCTGGTGCCCAGGAGGGGTGGGGGCTCTGCAAGGAGCCGGGTGGCATTTGTAGGGAGCATGTAGGTGCCACTAGATGACAGCATCGGTCTGCAGGTGTGGGACAACTCCGCTGCCACTGCCTGAGGAGGTGCAGGGTGCAGATCCAGCCTTTGGATGTGGTTTGAATTGGTTTAATGACATCTCAGGCAAAGGGGAGAGTTTGGATAGATGGTGCAAGAGAACATATTCTCTGGTGTTAAATCACCGCTCTGGGTCCTGTTGCCGTTGGCAGCCTGAGGGATATTTTGCATAGATGCTGAAACACATTGTAAATTAAGAAAACAAAACAGAAACCAAACGAAAACACCATATTGTGCTAAGATAATTTCTCTTGATACCAGAAAAGCTGCTCAGAATGAGCCACCTCATTCACGTTTACCCTTGTTGTTTGGGTTGGTTGGTTTGTTTTCTTTGAAGAAACGATCTCATTTCTGCTTTTCTATAAACATAGCTATTGTCATTAATAACTTCTTTGCAGCCTTACCTTGCTGCCTGCAGAGGTCAGCAGTCCCAGGCAGGGTGCTGGAAGCCCTGCTCCATGAGAAGATGCAGGTCCCAGGCCAGGATGAGCAGAGAGCCCCTTGCTGGTCCCCACTGAGCTGGGCTGGGTGAGCCGTGTGCTGTGGGGTGCGGGGTGAGCACCTCCCTGCCAGGGCAACGACGAGGAGGAGGGGAGGTGCCTCTTCTGTGCACTCAGACATCACCAAGAGGAGCTGCTTAATCTTCAAGGGTGTTGATCCTTTTGCCAGGTTTCAGAGTAGATTCCGCAGTCTCGGTGGGTGCGTGCGGGTGTTCCAGTAGCTGTGGCAAATGAAAAGCCTCGCACAGAAACCTCAGCAGCCCCAGGTGAGTTTTCTTCAGCCAGCTTTGTTATTCCTCTTCAGAGAAAGTGAGCTTAAGGAGGGATGAATCCAGTCTGTAATTACTTGATTGTAGTCCGTAATTACTTGAGTAAACTGCAGAAGTTAGCTGGAGAGAGCATTCTGGCTTGCGTTAAGAGCAGAAAATTGCAGCTATTTGCCCTTTTTGAGCTGTTACATGACTATAGGCAAGGAGAGCCTGAAAAAGAGGAGGCGAGGGTTGGCTGAGTCATCACCCTGGAGGGACAGAGGCTGCTTGGCCTTGGGGACACAGCGAGGAGAGGTCTGGGGACACAATACCATCACCTGGAAGAGTGTGGGACCCAGCACCTGGTGTTAAAATGGCTCTGACTTCAAAGTTTAATGCTGCAGGGGAAGGAAGCCCTGGATAACTCTTCAGCACCTTCCCACTCTCAATTATTTTTGCCACTTCTAATGCCACTGGTCTAAGATTTCCCAAAAGACCCATAGGAAAAGCAGCAAAGATCAGACATGACGTTCTGGATTTCTCCTATGAAGAGCAATTGTTGGGGGGGAGAAATAGAATGAAATAAAGCATGAGAGAGGCTTATGGTTATACTTCATACGTTTAGAGGAGAATAAAGAGACACAGAATCATCTGCGGGTCAATTTTATACAGAACATCAGAGAGGGGTGGGAACGGCTGCTCCTGGAGACCCCAGCACAGGGCAGCAGCAGCCTGGCAGTGAATTCAAAGCACAACCACCCAGGGAGCCCAGCAAAAATACTGGAGACGTCTGTGGGAGGGGTGTCCGTGTGCTCACCCACAGGCTGGTGTTTGGGGTGAACCCCATAAAAAGCCAACCGTCAGCCAGACTTGAGTCTGGCTTCCCACATAGTGAATTATTTTGTACCAAGGCAGTAGTGAATAAAGAACAATAAAGGGTCTAATTTTCACTGTCATGGAGAACAAAACCAACTCCCAAAGTGCTCAAATTTTTCTCATTTTCCTACTAGCCCTACTCAATAAGTCTGTACTGGGTAACGATTTTACTTTTATTTTTCTTATGATAATTTTTATTTTTATGTGGATTTTTTCTTTTTTTTTTATGGGAGGGGGGTGTGGAAGATGGTTAAGGTTTAATTGTGCAGTGAGGGTTTCCTTTGCGGTTTCTTTCTGTCAGTAGTTTTCAGTGGGGCGTGCAACCCCCTATTCAGCCTTAAAGTCCTTATAGAGCCTTGTAGCTCAGCTCCGCCTGGGGCCAGACGGTCAGAAAGCTCTGGTGTCCTCCAGCTCCACATGTGTGGCCGGAGCTCAGAGGAGGACCCACTGGGTGACCCACCGGTTGGGTCTGGGGGAGAACCGAGGCACTGACAAAGCAGGCTGACTGCAGAGGAGGCTCGTTATCTGCTGAGGTTTCTGCAGGAGTTGAGCAGGACTTGCAGGTATGTTTCATCCTGGGCTGCCCCAGCTCTGTCTCACTTGGGTTTGCTGGGAGACATCTCAAGCTGCTTTGCTTGTGGTGGCCTCTGGCCCTCGTAGGTGCCAATAAGTGCAGGACCCGCTGTGGACCCAGCTGTGGTGGTGGGTGCTACAGGCATCTGGAAAGGGCAAGGCCACCCAGAACGCACAAGGACATTGTGACCACCCTGCAGCTCTCTGGCCACCCTGGAAGCAGGAGCAGCTCCGCGATTAAAGGCCACCTCCTGCTGATGGCTTCTTAAAGGGGAACGGTTGAGGCAAATTATAAGATGGAAAGAAAGAAAGAGGGCGAGAATACAATTAAAAGCATTGTCTCTGAACTGGAACCGCTTTGCCATGGATTGAACATGCCTAAACCTAGTCATGGTTGAGCGGAGCTATTCCACTCAGCATTGGATTAACTCATCAGCGGAGAGCCCAGAATCTGATTTAATTTGAAAGACTACAAAATTATATTTCTCTGCTGATTTTCCAGGTGGCAGGATTAGACGTGGAGCTTTTAGTTTTCTACTACTTCCTTTTAACTTAATTTGACAGAAATGGCTTTTGGTACAAGACAATACTTGATGGCTACTGCACCGGGGATAATGAAAACATCAGACGAATGGCAAAGCATAACTGGGGGAACTTGTTTTCCTCTATCTGGAAACACACTGGGTTTGATAAACCGCAAAGAACGAGTTTCCTGGAAAAGCATAAACCAGGGAAATTCGCGGCAATCGTGGGACGCTCGATGCTCCACCAGAGCAGCGCATCTTTCTGGGGAAAAAAGAGGAGACCGGGAGCTGCAGCAGCATCTGGCGGATTCGGCGAGCGCTGGGCATCGTGAAGACACGTTGGGAAGGGAAATTTTTTTTTGCCAGCTATGGCAGCGGGCATTGTGGCTATGGGGGAAGGAAGGGTGGTGGTCGGGGAGAAGGGCAGCCGCCGTGTGCGGGAACGGGAGCTGCCCTTCCTCCCGGCTTTGCTGATTAAAGAGGTCCTTTTTTTGGCAGTTTGAGCTGGAATTAAAATATTGCTGTGAGGGAGACTGGGGGCAGGCAAACGGCTTGTTCCCAGCTGGCTCAGCACTTTCCTGTTTGCAATTCCACCTACCAGAGCTCAAAAAAGGCTCCCTTGAAGGTGGGCTGGTAGCCTCTGATGGTCCCCGCTGCCCACCAGCCCCTCAGCCAGAGTGTGGCATGGGCAGCGGGGCTGCCGGTGTGCACCCTGCCAGAGCAGGGCTGGAGAAGAGGTGGAGGTGGGAGAAGAGAAGGCTGTGGCCAGGCTGGTTTGGAAGCAGTTGTCTGAGCATTGAAGCAAATGGGCCTTTTTGGCAAATGTTTTTCTTTCTGTGTTTGGTTCTCAGTGGTCGTTGGACGTCTGGAGGGGATCACTCGTGAAATACAAGCTCTGGGCAGGTATGTACAGGCAACCAGGTCAGGGGATGGGGAGACCCACCAGCCCTGTTTCCTCACCTCCAGCCAGCTCTGAGCTTGCCCGAACCACAGGCTCCGTGGGCCCATCAGACCTTCTCCAGAAATCTGTTTGTCAGGTAACAGTGAACACAAATGCGTGAAAATCACCAGCAGCCGGAATGCAACCTGCAGGCAGAATAAAAGGCAATACTCGTGGCATCAATTCTCTTCTAGGAGGCCATTCCTCCTCTGGGAGAAGGGGAAGACCCATGTTAACTGACCCCTGCACACAATTCCCATCGCTCTCCTCTCTCTTTGCTGCCAGGCCTGAGCAGAACAGTTTGGCTGCAAAATGGTCTGTAAATTTGCAAGCGATGTGCTTATGAAAGGCAGGTTTCTAATGACTCCCCAAACTGAGATTTTCTCCCTGTAAATGCAACTAGGTCTCAATGTCCCTGATTAGCTCCATGTGATGAATTCCATCTGCCTGCCTGGGATCAACAAAGACCTGAAAAAACAGAGCACCAGACATGCAGCCCTACTGTTTTCACGCTGAGCTTTGTTCATTATAGGAAATCACTTTGCAAAACAGGAAGCTCTTCCTTGTTCCACTCAATTTCTTGGGCTTATTTGCCATGAAATGTCACCTTCTCAGATGAAAGACTGGGATTTATCACAATTAAGGGAGGCTTTGACACGTCCCTTTAAGTGAATCAAGGGTACTTTTAGTCCTGGATCGGTGCAGGATTCCGCTGAGGCAAGGCAGGTCCCTCGCGATCTAGAACGCTCGTGAAAGGCAGGTTCCTGGGGAGTGGTTGTGCCATTTGTGTTGCTCCCAGCAGCGCTGGCTGCAGAGAGCCAGTGGGGCTGTGGCCGGAGGAAGCTAAGGAAGGGTGTTTATGGTGACTGTGCGCACGCTGGCACAGCCCCGCGCAGGCACCAGGTGTCAG
>JAAGNO010008445.1:0-12575 GCA_033439905.1 Ceryle rudis | reverse complement strand
GACGGAGGGGGGACGGAGGGGGGACGGAGGGGGGACCTTATAACTGCCTTCCAATACCTGAAGGGAACCTACAGGAAGGCTGAAGAGGGACTCTTCACGAGAGTGTCCAGCAATAGGATGAGGGGAAATGGTTTTAAACTGAAGAAAAAAATAGGTTTAAGATTGGATCTTAGGAAAAAGTTCTTCAGTATGAGGGTGGTGAGACTCTGGAATAGATTGCCCAGGGATGGTTGTGGATGACCCCTCCCTGGAGGTGTCCAAAGCCAGGCAGGATGAGGCCTTAAGCAACCTAGTCTAGCTGAGAGGCATCCCTGCCCATGGTGGCGGGGAGGTTGGATTAGACGATCTGTAATGTCCCTTCCAGCATAAGTCATTCTATGATTCTATGGTGTGAGGGCCACAAACTATCTCAAGCAAATCCAGCAGACCTTTTCAACCTTTCCTTTATAACATTTCAGCCTTGACTTTGAAAGACCTTAAGCATGCTGGGCTTCAGATGACTTAAATAATGAACAGCCTCTAGGAAGGTCAATCATGATCATCTTCTGGTTGTTCCCAAACCATCATCAGACAAGCCAGCTGCACTCAGCAATTGAGGAAATAAAGAAATAACCGCAGCATTATAAATATTCACTGGCTCTTCATCAAGGTCCTCAAAGGAAGAGAAAAAGAAAACACTATGTTTACTCACCTTGGACAGAAAAAACTTGGAATTTTACAGTTACCACCTTTGCCTTCCCAAACGGAAGACAGGCTGAATCATTAAAGTACATCAGCCAGTCTCTCCTTACTATCTACTTTTCACCCACAATGTAAGCATACAGAAAGTCCATTCCTAGAGCCAACACCACTTGCACTACGAAACCCTACCTATAACAAAATACTACCAATCTGCAGGCATGACCTGCTTTCCCAGATTAGGAGATGGAATTGATTTGAACCCCAGAAAATCAGAGCTGGTATCAAAGTGCTGCTAACACAGTACAGAAACCCTGGAAATCAGTAAAGAAGTTACAGAAGTGGCTCACATTATGAGTAATGTGGAATAGGTATTGGGACTTTTCCATTCATGTAAATGGGTCATTACATACAGGGTTACCACCAATCCCAAAGCTATTTGAACAATTCTGAATATTCTTCATCTTGTGATTTATTGCTTGCAAGAAGCAAAAGCTCCCCATTTAGAATGTAGGTTGTCAGCAGATATTTGTCTTTAACCAATTATACCATGATGCTTCACTACCATAATATTGCTGGTAATCAGAGGGGGAGCATGCTCTTTATTCAAGCCCAGTATTGAAAGGTGGTGACCCATGTTGTACAAAATAAGCATGGAAACCCATTTTTGTAGCAATAAAAAGAAAAAAATAAAATTAAAAATCATGGTAAGGTTTTGCTACAAAAAAGCCATCTTATTTGCTGAGAGGAAACAACCAATAAACAGGATGAAGGCAAAACCAAAATCAATTTCATGTATGTAGGGAATTAAGTTCAGGAGTTGCCTGTGATCAATGTTAAGTATTTAATTAGAGCTGAGGAAATATTTTATAACAAAAAGGCTTCTACCCAAATTTATTCTGATTGTGGAATATCTGAAAAACAGATTGCTGGTTACACATTTATTTACTATCTGAATTTTTAAAAGTTTGTGAATATTGTGTATGTATTCTGTGAACTGAGTGAAGCGTACATCTCATAGTATTTAGCAAACATTCAAATAGGGTGAAGAGGGTCATAATAAACACAAGTAGAGCTGGCCAGAAACAGCAGGAGAGGAGAACAAGACTTCTGCCAAAAATCTGAAAACACATCTGAAAGATGCGTCAGTATTTTCTACAGCAATAAAGATGCATTCCCCAGAACTAATACTGTAATGGGTGCTATTAAGAAGTTTCATGGAAATATGCCCATTGTGTTAAATATCATTTTGATCTATCTAATGCTTCAATTACTTAAGATAAGGTTTTTGCATCCTACTGACCATGAATTTCAAGGACTCAAGATGTGATGGAGAGGGAATATTGGATTGAAGTACTTCCTCTCCACTCATGACTCAGGCATACAGAGTTAAATGATATTTTCTTTTAGTGTAGCATTTTAAGCCTTTATTTAAAAGCATTTCCTGCATAAATTCACGAGATCAGGTTTATTTTTTATTGGAACTTTTCTGAAAAAATAATGGACAAGGAGGAAAATTCTCTAAAAATATTATGAGGATACTCTTCTTTTGCCAAATCAAAAGAAAAATTATAACTGTTGTTTATTTTCTTCTACTAATAATTACATAAAATAAGATTTAAAAGATCCAAAAAAAGCTTCTTTAAAAAGGACAGACATGGACACATCTATTAAATACCACACAGGTGCTGAAAACTATCCAAGGAGAGTAAGTCCTTGCCAAGGACTCAAACAGATTCTTCAACAAGAGAGGACAAAAATATTTCTCTGGAGGAGGCTGGAGTAAAACTAACAGAGAGATAAGAATGAGGAAAGAAAAATTAAATGCCAAGAAATCCTTTTTATTCCGAGTGCAGATGCCTACTCTCTCTGGACCTAAAGGAGGAAGAGAAGTCTCTTAGATTGACTTTCTGATCCCTCTATATGTATATTTCCCCTTCCACCCTCCGCCTTGTCTTTAATATCCAGCTTGTTAGAAATACTGCTCATGCACAAATCTGACAGTCATATCCCTAGACTGGAACTAACAACTGAGCAGTGTCACAATGCAGACTTTTTTCCAGTTTCATGGGACTAATTTTGTCTTTATTTCCCTTGCCTACTGTCTGAACTCCTCAGCTTCTTGTTGACAACCAGGACACAAAGCCAGAAAGCCCTGTGTGATTTCCCAAGGATAGACACAGTAACGTTAAGAACCACACATCACTACTCTATAAAACCAGCATTCCTGTCAAAGGAGGAAAATTACAAGAAAACACAAGTGGGAATTTCAATATCCCAGACTATTAATTTCAGGAGAAAAAAAAAACAAACTTGTTTCAGTGCTTGTGAAATAAAACTTTTACCAGTATTTCTGACTCCCTGATATGTTCAGTGTTTGTCTGCTTCTTTCAGTTCAACCTGAAGTGAAAACAGACTTTCAAAGAAGAAGAAGAAAAAAAAAAAAAAAGTACTTTTAGCATGATGCAAATCCCCTTTTAATTTTTGGCCAGCTCTCTTTTGGAGACCTTTTCTCCCTACTGTGCTCACCAGTGAATTAGCTCCAAGACCTACCACATCCATTACAGAAGCTTTGAAGTCTCAGTGCTTGTTACCTGCAACTAAATGAGCATGTGGGCTTACTGCTAACATTCAGCAAGCACTGATATAAAGAAGACATGGTTGTCTAAATGTTCATTGATGACAAATTCAGAGGGATTCTTGTCCAGCCCCAGCAAATCCTTACTGCAGGTCAAGTGTACGTTTGCAAACAGTTTTACCCTGTATTTGCTCAGCTCTATTTAATGAAACATGCTTGACTCTCTGCAACACAGGGGACTTCTTGCAGTATGCTTGCTGAACTCACAGTTACAGGAACAAATCTGAGCTGGATTTGCTCAGAACAAAACTCATGTTTGCTGCTAATCATCCCAAAGAGTGAAATCTACTGAAAGGTTGGATGAAGGGGTGGGACAATAGAGGTTCATAATCACCATGGATGTATGCTGGGTTTCAGGGATAGAGACAGGGTTGAACAAGCATGCCTTGGGGAAGGAGTACTGAGCGGCAAAGTCAGGTTGGCCCTGCACAGCCATACAGCTACAGAAACAGACATCAGCATGCAGTTACCTGAGGTTTCTTCACCTTAATGATCCAGGTGGGAGGCACAATGACAGCAGCGTGAGCCCCCAAGGAACATGGCTCCTCAATGTGATGTAGCATGAAACAGGTGACTTTGTTATGAAACTGGAAGAGAGGAAAAGAGTGGAGTCAATAAGGAGGCCAAGAAAGACAAAGGGGAAGCATGGAGAGGAAGAATGGGGTAACAGCACAAAAACTGGAACAATGTTCCCAACTCCACCATCTTCAAATCCTTCAAACCATGGAGCTTTAAGAACATGTAACTAAAGATCATCTTCCCCAGCCACGCCTTCTTACAAAAAAAAAAGAAACTCACTCCAAAACCTCCCAAAAAACAATCACTCCTACTTAAACACAGATAACAGATTGAAGACCACAATCTAGTCTGATGCAGCTGTATAACAAGAGCTTTTTGCCTGTCTGAGCTACCAGTAGCAGGGCGTTGATGGGAAGTAGTCAACAACTATGTTGTGCAGTAAGATTCTTCTCCTAGAGGACTCGTGTCAGCCAGGTGAAGTTACGGTGTCTCTGAGCAAAAGGAACAGAAATGGCAAAACTAGGGGTGATTCACAGAGAGGAAACCCTGAGAGTCAGGAAAAAAAAAATTATTTGCAGTGCGGCCACTCACTGAAGCTGCTACCAGTTTCTCTGTGTATTGCTCACTTACCGCCAGCTTGCACCAGGAACAACTGATGGCCACAATCTCTTTACTATGGAAGGAGAATTTCTGCTGAAAGCCCTAGAATAAGCAGGAAGAAAAGGATTAAATTCAGACTAACTACAAGAAAATGTGCACTTTTAATACTTGTCATGTGACTGTGCTAGGCTAAATCAATTCCTTGAAATCAGATACATTGGTTCAGCCTCAAAGCTCTTAGATACCAAACAAGTTTTGGGGGAATAAAACGATGACAGGACTCAGAGAGAAGTTTCTGCAGCTGAGGCATTTTCACACACACTTTTAAAAACACTTCTCTAAAATTTTATGCTTTTTCATACATTTTGTAGTTAAAAAACGAGTGGAAGAATAAATGGACAAGGCATGCCTAATTTAATGGATTTCTACAGGTCTGACAGATTCAGATTTTCTGTTGAACAAAATATCCTGCCGTTGCAGTCTTGTTTGCTCTAAATATAAACAAGAATTTGATTTTCCTTTTTTTTTTTTTTTTCTTTCTAATACAGAGTAGAAACAACTACAATGTCTGAGTGGAAATGTTCTGATTGGGAAATTAAATTTATTGTTTTATTGAGCTGACTCAGATCAAAATCTTTTTAGTAAGTTCAAAAAAATAAGAGGATCTGATTCAGATCAAACAGATAAAAGATAATATTTCATTATCATTTTAAAGAGAAAAAGCCACGACTACGAGCAAATACGAGATTTTATTCTCCCATGGAAGAGTTTCATTTTCTAGAATGCAATTTCAGCAGACATCACTTTTCTCTAAGTTCTAAGGCTAAAAAAGACCACTGGGTCATACATATGTCCTTCTTGCTTATAAAAGGCAACAAATGGTTAAGGTACAGCCTAAAAATTTGTGTTCAGTTAAAGCTTATTTTACCCAGAAACAGAACTGATATGGGTTGATGGCTGCAGAGATGGAAAGTCCAGAACTTCATTGAGCAGTTTGTCATAGTCACCTTCACTACTTAGATTTCAGATTTGCAGTCTT
Source organism: Ceryle rudis (assembly GCA_033439905.1). NCBI lineage: Eukaryota > Metazoa > Chordata > Aves > Coraciiformes > Cerylidae > Ceryle > Ceryle rudis. The sequence goes on along the minus strand of JAAGNO010008445.1, from coordinate 7,101 downwards.
ATGGATCCTTCATCAACTGTCTTCTATCAAGCTTCTCTCTACTACATTAAATAGCTTATCACCACCCAGAATTTTCTGATTCAGTCTCTCTACTTGGTCATGAATTTGTGGGCCAGTTTTCTTTTTGACAAGCTGAGTTTACCTAAATCTCCTACATGCTGGGCAATGCCTAAAACCCTATTCAGTAACATCTAATAAGGCATTACCTCACTGCTTCTATAATTAAGGTCCTTCTTATCCTAGATGCTGTGGAAAGGAACGGGAAGAACAACATCTGGGAAAAATGAGCCTATTAGTGCTCAGTGCAATGACAATATCAAGCATACCAAGAAGGAGAATTAATTGAACAACCAAAACCCCATCCAGAGAAGCACTGGTCTTGTCAAGTGAAGGACTGAGGTACGATCTGGCCATATGTGGTAGTTAAGAACAACTCTATCAATACCCTGAAAAGGAGAAGACTCTATTTGCTCTTTCTGCCATGCAGAAGTGCACATTGCAGCTGCTACTTCAGGTGTTCCCAGCATGTATTGAAACCTTCTTGACAGAAGAACCACACTACCAAGGTCTACTTCTTAAAGAGATTTGTGTCACCTCTGCCTACATTTTTTTAAACTTTATTTTTTTAAACTTTATTTTTTTAAAATCCTTCACCTAATGCCTCAGCGAAATTTAAAGGGTAGGTTCTTCATAATGATGGTAGTTTGGCATATTCAGGTTTAGTAAGGGAGTGGTCAAACGGCTTCACAAAGACAAGCTGGCCAGCTGTTTCTGACTGGACAGATCTAGTCTGCCATTTGGTGCAGGCACAAGAGCAAAGTGACAGTACATATGATACAATTCTGACACTGGACAAAATGCTCTACTCTCATTCACTTGCTAATCTCACTCTTGTCACAAAATGTATTAAAATAATTTTATTTCATCCCCCTCATGGGCATGAAATGTTTTGGTTTGTTATGCTTTGTAACATCAGGGGAGAAATTCTTCTCTCCCAAAACTTCCACTAATAAAACCTTAAATGCAGTACATTAATTCCACAGCCCATCAGCAGTGCATTTTAAACATATGGACTGAGCAGCTTGTCTGGTTCTGGATGGACCATTTTTTCATTTATTCAGTACACCATTTGGCTTTTAGGGAGTCATTAGAGAAAATGGTACAGCAATAAAAACATATTAATGATAAGTAGTAATAAACCACTACTTTTCTTCCTCAAATTGCTTTACAAATGTGAGCTAATTCTTCCTAAGAATTCATGTCTGAGCTAAGATAGCAATTATTTGAAAGCTAGCTTTACAAATAAAGGAAATGATCAAATAAAGCAATGCACTACAGGTCACAGTGAGACTTGATGGGAGCTATCAGACTGAATCACTACTTCTCCCCCACTTCCCAGTATTCCACCAGATATTATCTCTTCTGCCTTCTCTCAATGATAAGGAACACTAAAATTCAGCTACCCTGTTCCTGGGTCATGCAAAGACATCTTATGCACAAATTTAGAAATTTGGGGATAAAAAAAATTATTTCAGCTTTTTAAAGAATATCAGCCTAACAGTACCTGATTACCCCTGACTCACTGGCACCCAATTCCTGTACAACACGTGAAAATCCATAATGTGAGCTGCTCCTGAGGAAATTAACCATTGTGCACACCAGAGGAAATATATCTGGAGGAAAAGAGCACTTGAATTCCTAGCTTGTGTTGGTGATTACAATTCGTTTAAATAATCTGGATCAAAATCCAGGATCAAATGTAAACATCCATGCATGCAAACAGAGCACATAGAGATTACTAGTTCCAACATGTTTCAGTTATATTCTCAGCTGTGTTTATATCAGTAAAGAGTATCGTCACATCAGTGTTAAGTCTACTAACAATTTAAATTTTTTTGTAAATCTTTTCTTATGATATTTATTCCCTATTTAATACTCTCAGAGATATCCCAAAGAACATTACTGTAGGAGAGTAAGGTATTACTAAAACTTGAATACAGACAGCAACAGAAGCACTTGCATGGTGATCTCTGCTAAAATAACAAAGAACTAGAATTGCCTTTCAAGAACTTGACGTTTCAATCCTATCGTTATATGCAGGGAAAACGTATAGCTCTGCATCAATCCACAGACCTTTAAAGGGACCAGTAACAGAAAGCGATAAACACTGCAGCTGCACACTGTGTGTTTATAGCGGACACACCACTTTGGACACCACAAAAAAGTAAAAAGAAATAGAGTAGCTCTTTAGCATGATGGTCCAAAATAAGTTATCAATCTCAGAAAAAATCCCTGAGCCTCTGGTAACTGGAAGTATAAGAAGAAAGGTTCACTTTGCATTCATCCTTAAGTTTCTATTACTGCACACAGTCATGAACTGGATGCCAGGCCAAGATCTGAACATTCTTATGTTGTATTCAGTAAAGAAAACCAAACAAACCACGAAACATAAAAATCTGATTTCTCCAATTATCCCAGGTAACAAACACCTAATAACAGCTAAAAGCTACAAACCTATATTTTTTTCCACCTGCAAGAGAAAGAAATGAAACATCATGAATAGTGTACAGGATGTGATTTGGGAGCTTTTGTTCATCACGTCTTCCAACAGAGGAGCTATGGAGCATTTAGTAATGAGTGATAGGTTTGAAACAAGCAAAATGTAGTTCTCACAGTATGTAGTTAAGTTTGGGAATTCCTTGATAAAGGATGTTGTAAATGTTACAACTTTACAGCAACTACATTAACTAGAGAAGATCACACTAGAGAAAGTTATCATAGTCTATTAGATATAAATATCCATTCCTGGAAATTCACGAGACAAAAACTGTTAGATGCCAGGAGACTGCTTTGGGGAAGCATCACTAAATATCTGTCCCACCCTAAACTCCTCTCTATTAAGCCACTGTTGAATGCTGGGCTTGATAGTACTTTGTCTTAAGAGGTAGAGCCATCCTTCTATTACAGTCTCCAGTTCCAAAAAAAGGGGAATCAAGACAGCAAGTAGATTGTTCCATTCTACTGTACTCATTAAGAATTTGAACATGACTTTCCAGGCCCTCTTCCCTGGCAACTATTTCTGTAGATAGTACTTTTGCAGTACACCAGTGAAATCACCCTGGGGGGAAGAAGAAAACTGAAGCCTAGATGAGACATTCTAAGCTGTATCTGTGCTAGTAAGTAATGTGCAACAGCGGTATCAGAGACTCTGTTGGTACTGAGGACACTACGCACAAGGATTTTCAGAAAATTTTATTTTTGACTAGCTGTAGTCTGGTCTTGTGAACTGAACATCCATCAGTAGCTGCAGAGTTAACTTTCAATTAAGTTTAATCTAAAAGGAATTCAGTTCATTTGCTGCATGACTGTCCCACATGTGAACCATGGTAAGTGATGACAATTAGAAAAATTCCATCCAAACTGTACTTCTGATCTAAGGTGGAGCACTGACATAGATGCCTCTGTGCTCCAGCTCTCAGAAAGCACCAGCCATAGCACAGAAGGCACACAAAATATAAAGCCACAAAACCACACTAAGGATGTTTGGGAGCATTAATTCCTTTCCACTGGCTTATGATTTGAATCATGAGATGGGTATAGCCTAAATACTTTCTTTACTCAAACTGTTATTAACAACCATTAAAATAATTAACCATCCAATTCCAGCTGTAGGATAGGACTAACATTACACAGCAATGAGATCTACCAGAATCATTAGATATTCTATGAATAATTCTTTTATTGCTTTAAATTTACTGTCATTCCATTTCAATGATAGTTCCCTTTTTCTTGAATGACAAGAGAATATAAAAAATGGTTCTTACACGGATGTGTAAGAAATGTAACAGCAGAGCATGAGACAAGTATTTGGCTGCAACAGGAGACTGCCTGACCGATAAATATAAAGGGTTTTTTTTGTTATCATTTTCCCTAATCCTGTTTATTGACAAAGAAGAACTCTATTACAGTACATCCATATTAGTCTTAACTGAGTATTTCTTATTTAAGGAGAAAACTGTGACTTCCTGTGAACTTCTCCTTACCAGTCAGGGCTGATAAGAGTTTTAGGACTGACTGGTCATGTTGCCCATGTGAATGTACTAAACACAAGTTTCGATGTGACAGGCATTAAGTACTCTCATGGCAAAATGAACTCCTAATGCCTCTAGGGGAGACCCAAGTCAAAATGGCAGAGGAGGAAGGCAGTATCACTGCAAAGTCATGCCATAAGAATGCCGTATGCACAATGTCTTACTGCACTGTTCCCATGCTACGTGCTATAAAAGGGCATCACCAACATTGTTGCATCTGGTTGCTGGTGATCTACATCAGCATTCAGATACAAATCTGATTTTCCTCTGATTTAAGTGCTGTGCCACGTAGACGAGTCACAGTCTTTCTTACTAGGTGATGGGAGGCACAAATATAATACAGCGCTAGAAAAAGGAAATGAAACTCCTGTTTTAATTTGTTTTAAATATCTCAACAGATTTCAGGGGAAAAGTCTTCAGTAGTTAAGGTATTTCTAGCCCGTTTTCAAAATAAACTTTTACAATCTATGCCACAGAGGAAACATGAAACAGTCTCACAAATCTTCAAGTCTGCTGGGGCAGAAGGAAAGCAACAGCCTTTCTTTTTCCAGAGACCTGAATAAACAGGCCATCACAATTTTGGCACAGAGGACAGAATTACAAGAACACCATATCGCAACAGGGTTAGCTTAACAAAGAAAGAAGCTCTTTCCCCCTCCTCATTTTCAGCAGTTAGTGCAGTGTAACATCCCAGGACACGTGATTCCTGCTGATGCAGCTGTTGTATCTTTTCCCACATGGTCATCAGGGCTGCTGTCACACAACATATCAGACATTGTCATCAGTCCTTATGAGAGGCCAGGTATTCAGGATAGAGAAACTTCAGTGACTCGAAGGACCTACTGGCTACCCTGAATTCATTAAGTGGCCAGTGTTGTGCTTGTTCTGCACTGGAAATCTTACCTTTCCACACTGCTTACACTTCCCCTCCTGCCTCCGCCTGTGCACCCAGTGATGTCGGACAAAGTTCTGCAAAAGAAGGGCAAAAAGGTATGTTGTAGGAAGCAATGGCAGCTTGCACTCAATGGTACGATCTGTGTGAGCTTGGTTACAGATACCAAAGGAAAGGTTCCTTCAGACAATGCAATCAGTTCTGGAGTAAAATGCAGCAGTCCCCACGGGAAGCCCCAGACACAAGCAAAACTCAAGAGGAATAAGGACAAGATGGTGTTCCTTATCCATGTTGAAATGGATAAATGAACTACTCTTTTGATATTCTTCTACAAAAAGAAGAAAGTTCATTAAATGATGTGGAGATAATTATCATCTAAATACAGATCACCGAAGTGCCCAAATGCTGCTGCTTTCCACCACAATGCAGGGCCCTGCTTTATTCTGATTAGAAATACTGCCTTATAATGAAAAAAAAAATCACAAGTCAGTGGAGGAGAAGAGGAGAGGGGGGAGAAGCAGCCATTGAAGCAGTCTTTTCTCCCTTTTGGACTACATACATGCTGGATTGCAGCAAGAGATGGGCAAGAGAAGGGAGAGTCAGCAGGACTGCTACCCCTGCTTCTGTGCACACAAGGGGGGTTAGAAGGTGCCTGCCTGTGCCATGCCTGGCTCCTAACTATGTAAGACACGTGTATAAATATATCAAAAATAACAGTAAATACCCAGCACCTTCAAAGGAGCTGAATTCACATAGTAGCTGAAAGGAAATCAAAGCTTTTGAATGTTTGAATTATTTTTTTTTTTTTTTTACTAGAAAAGAAATCTTCAGACACTACAGATACTTCAGGGAGGGGGGGAGCAGAATGAAAAAAGATACAAATGGAAGAAGAAAGAAATAGAGAAAAAATAAAAACCACCAGTTCAAAGGTCAGGAAGGAAAAAAGAACTGCTACCAACATTTAAAAAAAACAAAACAAAACAAAACAACAACAACAACTAAAAAAAAAACCACACAAAAAAGAAAAAAAAAACCAAACCCCAAGAAAACCCAAAAGACAGAATAGCTAAATGAATGGGAAAAGAGTCAACAGAAAGATAAAACTATTTCTATCAGTGTAATAAACTGAGTGCTTCAGCTAGAATTTATTTTACATTTATTCTGAGGAAGAGTATAGGTCCCACTGGGTTCCAATACTTTGTCCAAGACTCTTCTGAATCTAAAAGCACTGCTGCAACCCCACACAAGGTGGATCAGTACACAAGTCAAATGAAAAGTAATCATAATTTTTCTATTACTTACTTCTCTTGGAGATCTGGAACCTCCTTCCCGAAAAGTCGGTTTGCAGCGAAAATTAATCTGGCGTTAAAATAAAGCTGTTAGAACTCAAAGTAGCTAAAAGATAATTTATTCCAATATGTTGATCTAAGCCAGACTTCCAAAATACCTATTATCTATTAAAATATTAGCTTCACTAGCTGATAAAGTAACTTACCTGGATGCCAGAAAATCTCTTTTCATATGCCATAATAATTCTCCTTGCTAGATCTCTACAGAGCCCTCATCTTCATTAATGCTATTGCTGCCAGCTCAGTTCAACTGTTTAAACTGTCTCCCCCTTGCCTAGAATGAAATCACTTCATCTGTTTTCTTCCGAAGATCATAATCAACCAACATGGACTTGAGGTCTCAATAGGAACTGGAAATCTAACTCTCCAAGACCTTTTCACACATCCCAGATTTATGTCTTCATAAACAATAGTTGTGGAGAAATCTTCATTCACATCAAGAATTGTGCAAATTACCCTAAGTTTCTACCATTTGCTTAGGTCAGGCTGCTTTTATGCACCTCCCCAACCACACACCATTTGGGGAGCATTGTACTGCCTTATGCAGTGGTGTTGCCTCCTTCAAATGGAAGGGGAAAGAGAAAGAGGACAACAGAAGCTTCCATGAATGGAAAACATTTTTAAGAAGGTGAAGAGAAAAAGCATTTAACAACAAGGAAATATTGGGGGGGGGGGGGGGGGGGGGGGGAAAAAAAAAAAAAAAAAAAAACAAAAACTTTTTTGAAAAGAAAAAAAAAAAAAAAAAAAGAAAGGAAAAAAAAAAAAAAAA
>JAAGNO010008444.1:1984-19346 GCA_033439905.1 Ceryle rudis | reverse complement strand
GTTATTTAGCTTTTCTGGAAGTCTTAGTCCTCAGTCTGTCCATGCTTAGGTTTCCTCATATCACATGTTGTAAAATGCAGCTGGAGTCAGTTGAAACCAGTAAGTTAATAAAGATAGACGGAAAAGAATTCACTAACTGGAGATGAGGTTGACACAGTAAAGTCATACCTGTACTATCAGTCTTAAAATCATCTCTAGATTTTTATGAATGTCCAAAAGTGATGTTAATACTTCAGTTCTGCAGCTTTGCCAAAATAATGCACCTCAAGTACAGGTCTTTCACATAAGCTGTGTAGCACTATCTTGGTGCTACTTGGAAAATAGGATTGTATTGAATGAGAAAGAAAAGAGGATGCAGTAGACAACAGAACATGCTTTACTGCAGTAACAAGTGGTTTAATGGAACTACCTAATCCTAAATCAAAGCCAGACTTATTCTGTTTAATAGAAGAGCCAAAAAAACAAAACAAAACAAAAAAAAAATATTCAAATCTTGAGGTAATAGAAATATTTGTCTTTTCTTTTATCACAATATTCATAGACATGCCAATGTGTTAGGCTCATAATATTATCACTCCCATATCACAGGTAGGGGAACTATAGCTACCATGCAGAACATGTGAAAGTCAGAAGACCCCACATGTTTCAACTTCGTTGTGTATTTTACCACTTCTCCTGTGTTTTTCAATTAGATCTCTCTGCCTTTTAAAAAAAACCCAAAAAACAAAGCATCTTTGAACAAATATTATATACTCTTCCCCAAAATCTGGAGTGAAGAAACCTAGCATGTCCCATATACAGTTGCTATCAGCAATCTAGATAAAGATTGTTGCCGTGTAAAAATAGTGGCAGTCTACAGAGTTGCGCAAAGGATGCACAACTTTTCCTTGCAAAACTGGAAAATAAAGATGGAAATATTTACGTTGCCACTGGTAGATGATTTTCTAAGTTATACTGTCCCTTTACAAAACTGTCAGTCTTAGGCAAAACGTCTAACACCTTTGCATGCATTATTCTGACAGAATTCAACATTCACTTTGACAACTTTAAGAGCAGGCATAAGATAACAGTATAGGTTAGATAATTGTGTCAGATTAGCTGAAGAATCAGAAATCATCAACTGAAGGGATCAAAGACAAAAATATTTATACAAAACTGTTTTCTGTAACACATTAGATACATTTAGACACATCTTTTAGGTGTCACATAAGAAATATCTGCATCAAAAATTAGATTGACTCTAACTTCTGTGTGATACCCCCACTCTAAAGGGAAGAATCAAGAGAATAGCAATGGATACAGGTATCATCTGGGAGGGCCTACAGCTCTGCAGGGAGTCAGTGCATGACTACTAAGACATCTGCTAGAAATAGGATAAAAATGCAATTATACACTCAGTGGCTTTCAGTTTAGCATGCAACAGTGGGGGCAGTGACCAGGCTTGAAATGCCTGGAATTTGAAAGAACACAAATACATGTTACAGAGCATAAGCTCTGCTAGTGCTAGCTGAACCTCTGGCCAAGTGTTGTCATGAGAACAAGGCATTGGATGGATACAAGAAGTAAAGCAAAGTTTTCACCCTGAGAAGTGATGTGTGTAGGTCAGAGGCAGACCCACATTTCAAGGCTGACATTTCAGTACCCTTGAGGAGAGAAGTTACTGCTGAGCCATGCAGCAGCCACTACTACCATTTGCCTGCTGGGAAGGACTATCTCGAACTTGCAGGGCTGGTCCTTTCACAGGTAGCTATGTAATAACATCTCTACCTGCTCACTCTAAAAATTGTCAGAGCTCTTTCCTGTACTAAAGAACCTTTCTAAGAGGCAGGAGGGGAGTGAGAGGATTAGTGCAGAGGAAAGAGTATCTGACATATCCAGCCTCTAACCAGGTGCACTATTGAATTCCTCAAGATAACATAATATCTAGATTCACAAGGTTTACATGAAAGACATTGCAGGAAGGATCTTCCCTTCTTTTCTCTTTCACTGCTTTAGGGGTGATTAACAATGCTTGTACTTTCACTGCTGCACCTGCAGGTAGAGAAGACTTGTATTCAAAACAGCGAGGAATTTCACAGCATGACCACTCAGAAGCATTATTTATTACTACAGTTCTAGCTAAAAAGTCTAAGACTGCAAAACAGTAACACATACAAGATCTCCTCACTCCTCTGTAATTTGCATTTTTCATGGAAACAAACCTGGCTGGCTAACTGGGAAGTCATTTGACTTGAGACTTATTATACTTCTATTTTTTGATGGTTTTAACATGAGGATAATATATTGTGTTTTCATTACTTAAAGCCAGGAGCGATTTTCAATGTTGTTTTCTAGTTTCAAACAAGAGAAAATAATTATCTGCCAGAGTAACGGATTGGTCCATCTAATTCAGCATACTTCCAGCAGTTGCCACCAATGCTGTGGCTGTTGCTGAGAGCCTACACTTCCCCGATGAATTTGCTATCAAAGAATACAAAATTATAAAAAAACATGCAGTGGTAGTAGATCTGTTCATGCAGTGCAGGCGATGCGCATTGCAATAAAGGAAATCAAACCTCTAGTCATTGTATCTTGGATAATCAGGGTGAAGGAAAAAGGATTCAGGCTTGAATGTGGCCTTTGGATAGATCAGATTAACCCTTATTTCTTGTCCAAGAACTAGTTGTCTTTACTTTCAGAGCTGCTCATAGCTAAGAGAAGGGTTAGTTTTGAAATGAGAGGAACACTGGTACCAGACTGGGACAGCAGCTGGTTGAAGAAATGCTGCCAGCATGAAATATCACCCAATACACAGCTGCTGGCTCTCACAGGAGGTGGAGGATCCCCATTATCTGCAGCTACTGCCAATGGAGACATTGGATTCATCTTGCCTCCTGTCATGGCTGGCTCGCTGGGTGAAGTGTGACCACAGCTAATTACAGAAAAGTAGAGGGGAACCTCTGGATGAATCTAGTCTCACCAGCAACCACTGACATGATTTGACTTTCTAGCAGCTATGATGTTGTAAACAGGTTTACCCCTGTAAATCTTCCTCAAATCAAACCCATAATTCATTTTATCCTCTCCCTCCAGAGGTAAAAGAATGCTGTAGTTTCGCTTTGCCAATTATATGATCAACATCTAACTGTGAAATGCTTTACAAAAAAAGAGGCCTGATGCACATCTGCAGAGACTGGCAGTAGGGTCAGGAGATGGAGATCAAGTGATTTCTGCACAGGCCATACAAAGAAACATCTGTTTCTGCACTCAGCTAAATTAAGCATACCTTGTTGCTTTGCTTGTGTTTCACTTCCTTCAAGAAACTGAAATTGAGAGAAAAGAAAAATCAGTGCTATGCAGTCTACCTCTTTACATTCCAGTTTTAGTGACTATACTTTTAATTTTTTTATCTCTTATGACTACATTGATCACAAGTATCATACTATCACATTACTACATACCATTATATTGTTATAATATTCCAAACTTCTTAGTACCTTTTTACTCCATTCATGCAACAAACAGTACAGCCCTTGTGGGAGCTGTGAAAGTGTCATACTTGTGTTTTAATAATCTATGAACACTTGAGGTCTCTGATGCTGTTCTAGCAGCACACAAGGGAAGCTGATGAGCAGAACACACTGGTTATGTTATAAAATTAATATTTCTCGATTGCTTGTCTTTGTTTTACAAAATCCTTTCCCACACCTTCTAATCTCCATAGGGTGCTATTCTAGCAGTTTGTGCTAGAAATTCTTGCATGCAGAATCTGCCTAGTTTAGGCATGTAACTTGAGACTGAAATTTAATCAATTTGAGGTTGAAAAAGCAGTGCCTGAGCTTTTCAGTCAGCATGGAGAGGGAAATGTCTTTGAAGATTTCTAGAGGGAAGGTTTCCATAGGGAAAATCCTATCCACTTTCTTGAGCTTCTGAGCTGAAGTTTGATGGAAAGATGTTTAACATCTACAACATGCCCTAGATAAACCACAAATACAGTTTGAATATTATTCATGTTTCTCTGTGACACAGGACCCAGTATGGGTCTGTTAAAGGCCCAGCTAAAGGGACAAAGCTTACCTGTGGTTGTGTTAATGATGAAGTGTGGAGAACAGTATTCCAGATGAAGACACGCTGTCAAAAGGCTGAAAAGGTGGAAGACACCAGCAACCCTCCTCTTGCTTTTATGCAGCTCTCAGGGAAAAGCACCCTGTGCTTCTGAAAAGGAGTGATGCACAGGCACATAAAGAACTGCCCTGTGTCTTTCCTAGACAGCTTTCTTCTTGGAAAGCTTACTTGGAAATCTGGTTAGAAGATTAGTCTTGAATAGCCTAAAGCTATATATACTCTAGGATACTGAAAAAAACAAGGCAGCCTTCTGTGTCTAGCTTGGAGATATAAATACTAATTTTTTATTAATGTTCCTTACTTGTTATGTACAGCAGAAGGTATTTTATATTACACTAGAAAATGTATATTGAAAAAAATACCGTGTTTTGGTTGCTGTTTATCACATTTTAAGTTACTAATAGAATAGATATTTTAGGGTCATCTATAAGGAGTACAGCCTACAACTAGTTGTTGACTGTAAAATCCTTTGCAGTCAAGGCATAGCCTGACAAAAAAAAAAGAGATTTTGTGGACATGTGATTATACCCACACCATCTTCCTTCAGTGTAGTCCCTCTTCTCAGGTACTACAGAAGATCTGCACCTGCTTCCAATGTGACTCAAAAGAGTGAGTCCTGCTTCTGTTTAATATTTCCCCAGAGTTCAAACTCTCCATAAGAAAATTTCTCTTCTCAGTGACATCCAATTATAGGACAAAGGGCAACCGATGCAAGCTGGAACATAAGAGGTTCCATGTAAATGTAAGGAGAAACTTTTTCATGGTGAAGATGACAGAGCACTGGAACAGGCTGCCCAGGGAGGTTATGGAGCCTCCTTCTCTGGAGACATTCAAAACCCACCTGGACATGGTCCTGTGTGACCTGATCGAGGTGATCCTGCTCTGGCAGGAGGTTTGGACTTTTTTTTTTGGATCTTTTGAGGCCCCTTCCAACCCCAAACATTCTGTGATTCTGTGAAAATATTAATCAATGGTGTTTCTGGGTGTATCATATATACCCCACGCAACAAAATATGTTTGTGAGAGCTCCAGGAATGCAATTGCAATCAATCGAGTGAGTCAAGGTGTAGAAGTGTAGTGACTCATTAATGATTTTACATCCGATCATTTCATCAGTTCCTTATATACAGCGGTAAAATATACGATCTTTGAAATGGGAAGTAAAAGTAAAAAATTTAATATTACTTGTAAAGCCGCATATGCACGATACAGAGTAGCTGAACCAAGTTACAAACAAAAGCAGAGTGCCCTCTTGTGGCTACTAGGAGAGCTGGAAAGCACAGGAATGTAACAAATGTGTTATTTTGGGAATATCCTGCATGGGAATATTCTGAGTCTTCTATAGTGGAAGTGATTTCTACGTATTCATACCATTCATTTTGAGGGAATTTGTAAAAACTATTCTGGTAATCCAAAGGAAACGTACATTAAATACACACATGCCAAAGTATTTTTTTTTTTCCTTCCAGTCTGGCAATAAAATGTTATATTATTTTTCATGACTGTGAGATTTTCCTTAAAAAAAAAAAAAAAAAAAAGCATTAATCTGGTTATTTTTGGTGGGTTTTTGTTTTTGTTTTTGGTTGTTTTTTTTTTAATTATTCTTCTATATGTTATTAAATATTATTTTAAAACTTTAGTTTACTTTTCAGTAGTAGTTACCAAAAATGTGTATGAACCTATAGAATCATTAAGATTTCAAAGAAAATAAATGAGAATCAGTATGAATGCTAACCTATATTATTAATTTTACAAAACACTCTTGTGCTTTTCCTTTGACATTTATTCTCTTTTTTTCTCCACAAAAATTTATTTGAGATATTTCATTTCACAACTGAAATGGGTTTAATCTGTGCACCTGACAAAAAGAACATTATATGCAAAAGTATTACTGATGAATGTACTTTAAAAAAATTGTATTGCCATATTGTCAATTTAATAAAAGCTCAGTTTCACAAATACAAGTTTTAATTATAACATTAGGAAAAAATTCACATATGGAGAACAAATACAATGCAAGCAAGAGGCAAGACCATTGATGAACACAGAGTTTCTGTATTTTTTTAATTTCAATGCTTCTGGCTTAAGTCTATATGGTTTATGTTAGGAGATTAATGTTGTTTTACTGCATTTGCTAGTATTTACTAGTGATCCTGATTCAAAAGGTGAATTTTCTGTATGCTTTTATAGTTACCACTATATTTCTGAATACACAGACTTTCATCATTAGAAACTGTTTCTTCAATACTTGTACTGAAGTCCTAATATAGTAATAGAAATTAAACTACACCACTCTTCTTTTTTTTTACTATATCTTCAAATTTCTACAGAAGACTGGAAATTGGTCCTCTTTTATTACAAAATAGTACAGAACAATTACTTCTACAAATGAATCATTATCTGCGCAATGATACAAAGACAAGATAAATTGAACTATTTAACTAACATATTAAGTATACACTATTATTTACCTCAACGTTCACCATGAAGTGTAAGTCTGTTCTCAGCATTTCAATAAAATCTATGAGGATATATTATTTTATAAGATTTTTTTAATGCAAATCAATTGCTTTCAGTGTTGACATCCTCAAACAGTCCTAAGTATAACAATACTTCCACTTAGCCAACAAACATATGAGAAAGAAAAAAGATAAAAAAAAACCCTGACTGTTCTCATCCTATGATTTCCTGCCCAGAAATTGTGTTAAAATTTACTGTTATATCAAGGTGTACTATAACTTAGTTTCAAAGAGTCACCAGTGAGCCAGGCCATCAATTTTTCTCTGTCATGCAGAGACAACATGGGAGCTAAAAGCTGCACTCAGCTGTTTTGCTTTTGTGGAGAACATAGTAGGATTAAGTAATCACCATTTACTACACATTTTTTGTTGTTCACTTTTGTTCTATGGCATTTATCATTGGCGTTTGCATCAAGTTTTTAAGCATACTGTCTTTCATTATATTAATAGAAATGTGTATCACTGTGTCTGGGATGATAGGCACCAATTAATAGGCATGTGCATACCAGTGCACACGCAGGGAAAGAAATTGCTTTCAACTGGTATTGCCAGGTATGTATCTTTCTAATTATCAGTATTATCTTTAAATATTCAGTAGTGCAGCAGGTTGTGGTTTGAGGTTGGTTTTTTTATACCCTTCTGTATTCTAACACCAGTCTTTAAGTGATTACCTTCACTTTTGTAAAATGAGCATTTCTTTTTTTTAACTGAAGCATTGGAAAAAATGAAACTAAACATTTGCTGTGTGAGAGCTTTAATATGTTAAAGGAATATGTTTTGATCAACAGAGGGCACTCTATGGTTTTCAAAGGAGCCTAATAGAAGCTTAAAAGAGTTGACTGAGTATGGCTTACCAAGACTCTTTAGTACTGGTCAATCTATAATTTATTGGAAATGCTACTGATTTCCACAATAACATAGAGTACAGGAATGAAAGAGAACCCCATCATTTGATAAAGTCAGATACTAGGATTAAGCCTGAGATGTACACAGCCAGCTCTTAGTTATGTCTTCAAAATTGTAAATAAGTGCAAAAGTTGTAACATACTCTGTGTTAAAGGTATACTTAGTAATAGTGAGTTTTACCCTTGCTGGTTGTTTAAAAATGATGATTTTAAACATCAGAAGTGTAGACACATCAGACACCACTGCTGTTCATAGAGGATATTTCTTCCAGTTCATAAATAGCTTAGTTTCCTGGGATGGGTCTAACTTGTGCTCTTGATTTTACTGACCATTTTGATTTCTGTTGTTCACTTATTTTCAAATCAAAATCATTGCATTTAAATCTAGAACTTGAAGGGGAATTTCTTTAGAGCAAATTAGGTATTTTTAACCTATCTGTCTAGTATGCATGGAAGTGGAGTAATCTAACACAAAATAATTCATCGATAGAATGTAAAACTTCACAAATTCCTTAAAAATAAACTGAGATTTCAAATGGAAGCCAAGTTATGAGAGCTTCACAGCAGAACTAACTACGCAGCAGAGCTTGGTGCAGAACTATCATGTGTTGAGGTAGCATGCAGGTATTGGTAAAGTAGACTGATCCCACTAGAAGCTCTAAAATTCACATTGGGAAAGTGATGCTGCACACTCACCCTGGAGAACACAGGAGTTAAGCACCAACAGTTTTAAGCATGTTCTTGATTCCCTCTAACAAAACCTGCAAGCTTGCAATCCACATGTAAAGGTGGGTGCATATGCATTAGGCAGTAGCAGCATCTCTAGCTGGAGAAAGGATGCTAAGGGTTAAGGTGGAGAAAAGTGCAGTAAGTCCTCATTTTATCCATTCATCCATATTAATCCCCCAGATGAATACTGTATAATATGTGTTTGTAATTACAGACACTAAGAGAGCCCGTGAAGAGGTAGTCAAAGTTTAGAGGGAAAATTCTTATCTCTTTGCCATGCCTATATGTACGGAATAAACTGAGGGATTTCAGTGAAGCTGCTGGAAGTGTACGTGGATCAGAGCCTAGCCCTCACAAGGAATAATGATTCCTTTATTGCAAATCTGGCCAGTAGAAGTTAAAAGCTGCTTTCCTTGATTTAACACGCATTTGCCAAGAGTTTTTTGACATTTATAAATACAATTCCCACTGACTGCTACATAACCATAAATTCATTTCTGCATATTTTTGAGTAGTAGGCATAAAAATAATTATGTCTGATTAAATCCATTTATGGTTTCACATCTAAATCTATAATAGATATGAATTGTTGAAATATATTATATCTAAACAAAACATCCACAACGAATTTGAGGCAGGTTACCTTCAGAAGGTTAGGAAGCAAGAAGCTATTAGGTACTATGAGGTGGTTTTATTTCACAGTTTCATTCCAGCTAGAGTCTACAGTGTCTGGTAAGTGGCCGCTGGTCTTGGGGCAGCATCCTGTCAGAGGTTCAGGTGTTCTTTCTGTCTCCAGCTTCCTGTCAATAGATTTTAACATTATAAACCCAGAAAAATTCTGTCAATAGGAGAAGGAGCCCTTCAGAGTGCCGCTATAAAATACCACTTCTCCCTCTGGAAAGTTAAACTGTGGCTAGTGTTGCTGAACACTTGTTCCTGCAGGAAAATGTGTATTCAACTTGTTCGAATAGGAAGTGTGCATGATGCTAGCAGAAACCGTGCTTGAGAGTGTGGAGCTAAAGAGACTGAGTTTTGCTTCTTCCTGCTGAGCGCATAATGCCTTTCATCACATAATATTTAACCTTGCGTGTTCTACCACAGTCCTGGGTAACACTTCATTTTCAGTGTGCCAGCATTATTAATTCATTTGGTATTCACTGTAATAACACTGATCATAATTAACTCATTCTGTAGCCTTGTGAATGTTGTAAGTACTCACATGGAATTCCGCTGCAATTCAGCATTAATTAAGGTACCATCTCATTTTCACAGAGAAGCAAGAGCATGTGATCTGTCTCATGAAGTAACTCCCTTAACATCTCAGAGTGGTCCAAATATTTGTGGTGTATGGATGTTGTCAATATGTTGGATATATTCCCTCTTTGAGGAATACTGTGTGGATTATTACTGTGTAAAATATGCAAGACCAACATTATCTAAAATGCAACATGCACATGCTTACTCTGTATGTTATTATGTAAAGTATATTGCACTGCATTTAATACCAATAAATATATTTCTACTCTACAAAATCTTAAAATAGCCAAGCTGCCTTTCTAGAACTTAAAAGAAAATCTATACAAGAAATATTTTTAAATTACAAACCCCCCTCTTTTTAATTTTCTAAAACTATAGTCCACATATACATATTAATGCACAGCAGCTGAAATAATCTTGACACGTCAAATGTGAATTAAATAATCTCCTTTAACTGAAAATAAGCATAAAATTGTTATGCTTTTTAAAAAAGTATGTAAATCTGAAAATTGGTATACTGTAAAATAAAAATACATGTTCAGTTTCATAACAACTTGGTGAAACAAATATACAGTTATATGATATCAGTGCATCCCTTAAAATAATATTTTCATAGATTATTAATTTGTCTGGGGAAAGTAATTTTAGGAAAAAAATGGCCAGGCCAAATCTTAGCCTGCAAACTGATGTTCTTGAATGTTCTTTAAAAATTAGTCACTTTTGATCATTTTCTAATGATGGAGAGTGCAGATATACATGAAGTATATCTACATATTTTGTGTTCACACTAAACCAGATCATTATCAACAAAATATTTCAGACGTCTGTCTTAGTTTGTTTGATATTCCTAGGTTTATGTGAGCAAGTATGTGAATTTTTCATTTTGCTATGCTAAAAACCACCTTGGTTATAAAGGGGAAGTTTGAAAACTGAAAGCAATGTTATATGACTTAGGCTGTTACCTCATGTTTGAATGATATTCATTAAACTATCAGTCCACAAAGTCCTCTGAATTAATTTCTCTTGGTCTCTATGAAGGAACCAGGGGAGTTAAAAATAAACAGAATTCTGTCAGTAAATGTCTTAAAATAATATTGATTTTTTTTACAGTTCAAACTTGTATTGTAGAACACTCTCATCATTGGAAATCAATAGCAAAATTTTACTTGACTTCAACAGGACCAGCATATCATCTATGAAATTTAAGACTGAGACTGTGTTATATTTTTTAACCCACTGAACTGTAAACCACAGCTTGAATAGAGGTCTACTTCTTTAATAAGTTAACTATGACTCCAATTAGGAATAACAGGTGTTATGTACTAAGTGGAAGAGGAATCCCAATATTCTATACAATCCTAATTAGTGAGATAGCAAACATGAGACATGTAAACACAGCACAGTGAGGTTCAAGATTATATTTCTTAGAAGTTTCAGCTTTCCTATATGAAAGGAAAATAAATTATTTTTGAACACAGAAACACTGAGGAAATATGATCTTACTCTAGGAAAAAATAATCATAGTGTTCAATTTATAACTTCTTAGATAGAAGATCTATCACCGTGTCTACTTTGTGGGGTGACAACCTGCCTCAGACAGTGTAGGCAAAGGTGTTTAAGTGCCCACTGTAACCACCATTGAGTTCTTCAGAATTATTGAAGTCAAGCTCTGAATTCAGCTCCCTAATCTGAACAGATATGCCTTTCACTCCATGCTTTCTATTTCCAGACTTTGAGGTCTTCATTTTCTAGAAGCACTAAAATTCATGCCTCAGAATCTTGCTGGATTATGTAGTCTGAATTTATTTAGGCAACAACCTCCTAAGAGGGAAATTCACTTTCAGAGCCTTGATGTTGCAATAAATAATTTTAGCTTGTCTAGTGATCATCATCTCCTGGTAAGTCCCAGAGTAAAAACTTTCAAAAACCACTTGATTGAGTCACTAGAACAGCATACTTCATTTAATCTTTAATTTCTGTAGTGTTTCTTATGTGGAAGAAAAAATGGATCATGAAGCTCAGTTCTGTTTGACCTTCCCAATGCCATTTGGATCTTCATCACATGTAGCTGGATCTAGTCACCTCCTTGAAAATACTCTTAGGTGCAATTTCTATATTGGTGTGTTTGGTATATTTATATTATATTATATTGTATTATTATATTTATTATAGGTGAGCGAATCTACTTACTTTCTTTCAAAGTTCTCTAACCCCCAAAACATGAAATATTTTACTGATCTTAAAAAGACTCAAGGAAACAAATATATAGCAGAGATCCAGATGGTCCTTCTCCAGATGTTTTATGCAGTGGTACAGCAAACAAGGAGCAGAGGGGCATTAGGTATCTCTTGTTTTGCTTATGAAAAGTTAACTGCAACGAGAATTAGACTATGTTTTGGAAAACATGGCAGAGTACTGGTGCCAACAAAAGAAACCTGTAGTTGAGACAGAATTAGACACTGCAATCAGAAAATAATACTTTATCTTAATATTCTAAAATAGACTAATAAGCGAAAGCATACAATAACTGTAAATTTGTAAGAATCAAAATAGTGGAAAGAATGTTAAACAGGTGGGATTGGTAAATATAGTTAGAGGGAATACCACAGAACTGACTAATCCTGCAAAAATCTTCCACTAAGTTATTGTTTACAATAGTGGGCTAGTCTCATGTTAATACAACATTTAATTATAATACTTACAACCTCAGTGTCAGCATATAAGGGGCATTCTTTCAATTTACATAGAAGGAACGTGAATACAGCGTTATCATATGCTTCTGTTTAATTTCTGATTTATTTAGTTTCTCTTTACTAGCGGAAAGAACTCATTTTTCTTCCAAATAGGTATAGCAGTTTATTATGGTAATAATAATTAAGATAATTACAATAATAAAAAATATAGACCAAAACTCAAATTTATTCAGAACATGAAATATCACATCATAGAAATACTATTTCAGAAGTTTTTAGATTCCAGAGAAGTTGCATCAGTTAGATTTTAACAATTGCCAATGATCTATAGGATGTAACTAGATATTAATATATCATAATAGATTTAATAATAATAATAAATAATAAAATTCATATACACAACTTAAACAGATTGCTCTGTAAGTCAAAAGGAGAATATTGTTTAAAATAAATATCATCTTTGAAGAAACCAAGTTAGTAAATGAAAGTACAGTACTGTCTTTATCTGATGGATATCCTTTAGCAATCATAAGGCTTTCTCAGTTCTTCTTGACTTGACTACAGGACACCTGAGTTCAGGATACTGGCATATATCATTAACATCTCTGTTGCTCCTGTTTGACTTAGCATCTGATCTCCTCATCTGTGTTAGGTGAAGCGGGTCTCTGAACTCAGATCTTGGCAGATGAGAAAAATTTTCTTGACAAGTTTTCTTGATATTGTAGCATTTAAGGGTGTCACTTTGCGTGCATAAGCACATGTATTTCATATCAGGTGATGAATTTAGGCTCCATAAGAATATACATGAATATGAATTCTTTGATATTTTTATATGTGTGACTTTTCAAGAGCCTTAGGCTTGTTGGGTGGTAATGCAAGGTTTTTTTAGCTTTTAAAAATCCAAAATAAAGGATGGTTAGATCTTTATTACATTTTCTTCCAGAATAGTAAAGCCTGTGGGTGAAAGAAATAAGAGAAAAATGGTGGAACTGTGACAGAATCATCAAGTAGCTGAGGTTGGAACAGATCTCTGGAGATCATCTAGTCCAATCTCCTGCTCAGAGGAGGGTCAGCTCCATCAGGCTGCTCAGGAAAACAAAACGTCAGTTCTGGGCAAAAGGATAGTAAGTTTTGATGATCAGGTACCTTCAACTGCTGTACAACAGATTATTCATTAACTACTTTCTACCTCAGAGGCCGCATATGTGACAGAAAGATGTTAAACTCTAGCACAGTTCTTAAACTTTCCCATCATTTCTAGAAAAGCTCCTTTCCCACAGCAGTGGGACAGTCTCCTAAGATCATTTTAAAAGCTGCTTTAAGACTATCTAAAGCACTTGCATGACAAAATTCAACATTGTTTTAACTCCTGTCTTCACAGGATCTGTCAATATAAACTCATCCATCCATCAGCACTGGAGGAGGTTTGAAAGCATCCTGCTGACTCCCTGCAACTAGTTGTAGTGCTGAGTGTGGGGCAGCAGTTTACCTGGCAAAAACTGGAACTTCATCCAGAGATGGTGGGAGCAACACTTCACCAGCAGTGCTGTCAGCCAGCATTCATTATCATCCCACAGCAATTACCCATTGAAGTATCATGCAAAAAGTAACAGAAGATGATAATTCCTGTTGGACTTTTCCAACATACCCTCTGTCCTCTTATGCCTTAATTTTCACTGAAACTCATACTCAAAAAAACCCCAACTCAAACAGCCAACTAACCCCAAACATTTAAGGTTTTATACATCCACTTGAGAAAAGGCCTCTTATGTGTAAGGCCAGTGTTTAAGCTTCAGCTGTCTAGAAATGCAACTCCAACACTCAGATGAAATCCTGTATTTCAAATACCACCAACAATGAAAGTTCTCATGAGCAGGACTTTCCCAGCTCTGCAGTAGATCAGGGTATGTTACACTGGCCCTTTACCTAATGTGTATAGCAGATGTCCTCACTGTTCTCAGTCAGCAAACCTTTGCTTACCTTGGGGTGCAATCTCTGCATAGCAAATTCCTTTTGGAGTGGCCATGTAGATCACAGGACCAGAATAGACCATGTCAGAGGTAAAAGCCACTCTTCTTGGCCTCACACTCCTTGTTGTGGATATAGCCCCTTGAGGCTATCTCTGAGCATGCTGTTTCCCAGACAGAATGAATTAAGGTGCTTTCTTATTACAGTAATATCTTTCATATCCTCCTGTAGAAACATAGGATCAGAACAGGAGTTGAGTTAAAATACCTGTAGGTAGTCCTTCTACTCACCACATCAGCTGTGGCATTGGTGAGTGAGAAAGCTTATAGTTAGCACAATGTTCTAGATGCCAGTTTTTCTGATGACTTGTTATTGAAAAATACTTTTCATTTATTTAAACCTCATGCCTTTAAAAAAACCAAGAGGGAAATGTGCTCTTTTCCTGCAATTTAATACAAAGAAAAAAGAGGGAAGGAAAATGGATGGCTAACCACATCCTCTCCTCACCCCCCAAAAAAAGGACTATAGGGGACGTTTAATGTGAAGTTTTGAAAACAAATTCATAATTTTGGTGCTTTGGTTTAAGCAGTGGTTATGCACCTACAAAATGCATGTGATAATCATGAGCTTTTTCTTTTTATATGTTGCCATTGATGGTTACTTTATATTTAAATGTTTCAAAGAGATAAGACTTTCTCAGGATCCAAACTCAGTAACTAACTGACCTCAGTTAGTCTTACATCCTCTCTTTAGCAAATTACTAATAAACACTTGTAGGAAGAATGTCAGACAAGATTACATGTCAGTACCATTAGTAACTATGGATTGTCATTCTTTTCATGTGGTTAGATAAGAAATGTTTTGTGGTTTTCAGGAGTCATGCAGAAGTGCATTTCATATTCATTTGCACCAGTTAGCAGAGATAACACAGCAAGTAGCAAATGGATCATCATCTCAGTTTTAAGCTCCCAAGGATTCATTTATAAGAATTCCTGCAACCAAGCATGCAGTCAGGTGAAACACATCCTATTCCTGTTCTGGGTTTTCGTATGAACTTAAAGTCTGCCCCATAAAAGCCTGAATTCCTTGCCTTATATTGTATTCCCCATTTTTCCTTCTATAACATCTCAAACTATCCATTATCAATTCAGTCATTCGGTATCTCCCAGCAAAAGGTGAGCAGGGGCTTGAAAGTTCCCTGTTGTTATTTTACAGGATGCCTCCAATATAACTTGCTCTTCAGGACTGACATGATAAGCAAGGTTTTAAAAATGTCTTTAGATGTGTAAAGATGCTATTAAGTACCCACTGGGATTTATAGACATGCGTCAGTGCCACCAAAATAAAAGAGATTATGTGCTTAATCTACTTCAGACTTTTTTTTAAAATTACATGCAACATATATTCCTGTTTAACCAAGAAAACAGTTTTGTGTACTATTCCCAAGTGTCTAGCACTGACTATGCCTACTACTTATTGCCCCTTCAACATCATCTTGAAAAATACAGCGTTAAAAAGTATGTAGCCTTGCCATTAGTAATCTGTAGGTTCATGAGACTTCAATTCTTATATTCTATCATTTCAAAATCTGAGTATATATTGCAATATCCTTGCTTATCTTGTTTTTCAAAAGATGAAACATATCTTACATCAGTTCTATTACAACTGACTATGTCCTTTATAGTTACAAAAGAATTATTTGAAATACCCATCAATAAGAAAATAGATTTAAAAAATATATTTAAGTACAATGTAGCAATAACAATAACCAGCATATGCAGTATTCAGGGTTTCCATTAAACTGTATGATACTTCAGAAAAGCAAGCATTTAAATCAGTTGTGCAGAGCCAGAAAATAGGTTTGTGCTTCTGACAGCGTACAGAGCTAAACAGGTAAGTTTGATAGAAGAATAATTCAGAGTAGCTGATGAGATTATGGGCTGATAATAAGAAAAAAAGTTTAAAAATTCAATAATCTCCCCTCATAAGAAGGTTATCTGAAGATTACTGAACTCACCACTATAGAACTGTGGTGGTCCTTCAAAGGGGAGATGACCATGGAGCGAGAATGTAAAGAAGTTGTTCCCAACATGTGGCGCAGACACAGCTGGAGAACAAGCTGCAACATTTGGTCTAAAGCCATTGTCAAGCCACAACCCCCAGGGTCAGGGTCAGGGTCTGAACCAACTCTGGGCACAGCTGCAAGTTTTTTCACACCCCTGAACTCTGGCAGTGGTGAATGTCAGTCTCCAGACTCCTGAATGACTGCTGCTCGTGAAGTTTGTGAGGTCCTGTATTAGATGGGGAGTTAAAGCTTGAGGTGCCAGTGGGCACTGATGACTCCCCATGCCTGGGGAAGAGCTATCTGAAATTCTCAGAACAGTTCAGCTTCATGGGAGCAGCCAACACAATGGCAACAAACTCCTGCCTCCAAACCCAGCAGAGCAGAGCACAGGGCAATGGCCCTCCAACCCATTCTGAACTCAGATTAAGGGTCAACTCCTCCTCCTACATAAATCAACACCCTATATTATTCCCAGCCCTCTCACTGCTAAAGAGTACTCTTTAGCTGGGACCAGAGTTTTCTTATTTAAGTGTAATGAGGAAAACAGACTTACTAAAAATGTCATTCGTTTCAACTTTTCTTACCTAAACAGAAGTGACTCAGTTATGTTACATCCGAGAGAGATAATCCCAAGAGAAGCTATTTTATGTTGTTCACTGTGCATTTTAGTCTTGACTTTGTCTTTTAATTATACTGTGCCTAATTTTACATGTGGTCACGTGCAAGGACTGATGCATAGGCATTATCCTAGCTAGGGTGCCAAAGGGGGTTCATACTTCCAAGCAGAGAGAACATTTTCATTGGGATTCCTTCCTGAGTCTCTGCAAGGAGGATGTCTCTCGTGTATCAGCCTCAGGTGCTGCTCATGGCTCTCAATATCTGCAGCCAGGCTGCAGGGGAGAGCTAGGGCTTTGAGCTGCTTATACTGTCTCTCATTGGTAGCATGATGGCATTAAGTGATTTGAAGGTAGCTCCTGCCTTTACCTATCTGTGTCACACAGAGGTATCTATTTACCAAATAGGCCATAGGAGAGTTTGGGATACTTTGCATGTGCTAATGCTGCCTACTGCTTTTCTGTTGCATTTATTCCTGTAACATTTACTTCAGCAAATATACAGTGC
>JAAGNO010008443.1:0-10877 GCA_033439905.1 Ceryle rudis | reverse complement strand
GAGCATCCAAGGAGGACTCCATTCTGCCTTTGATCCCCATCGGTGTGTTCCTGAATCCAGTACCAGAATCCAGCTCCTGAACACAGCTCCCATCTGCTGTGGGGCCCTGTCCAGGACTTACCCAATGCCTGCTCCACAGCATCAGTGGTGACGGTGATGTAATTACCATCAGGGGGTAGGGTTCGATACTGGGTTTGTATAGATTTGTATATATTCTATTTTTTTTATTATTGTTTTCATTTTCATTAAAGCTCTTCTAGTTTCTTTTTTTCTAATCGCTCAGTCTCTCTCCCTTAGTCCCTTTCTCTTGCCCTTTGGGGGGAGGGAGAGGGGTCAAGAGAGAGCATCTGTTATTGGTCCAAGGAGCTGCCCTGACCCTAAACCGAGACACCTGAATAGATAAATTACTATCTCTTTGCATTTTCCTCACTCTTAATTAGAAGGTGGACATTAAATGGAACGACTTCGGTGAGATGACACACTTACGAAGCTCCCACTTTATCTCCGAGATATTATGACTAACAGTTCTTTGCATCATCATTTTAGCAAAGTTACAGAGTATTAAGCAACACTGTGAAATGTTATCAGCATCTGTGGACTTTCATTTCAACACAGTTCTGCAGACTGCTGCGTGAAGTGCTAACCTTTTATATAGGTAGCTTAGTATTTTCATTCCTTGTCTGTGATTTTGTGAGAACTCAAAAGAAAGGTGAATTTTCTCACTGTGTATTATTATCTTTATGTTTGTTTCAACATAATTCCACTGTTTATTTGATGCTGGTTAGCACATAACCTTATGCTTTGAAATGCTAATTGTTAAGACAAAGTTTACTGAGGGAGCTGAATATCGAGATATCATTATCTTCAGGTCTTTCTTGGAAAGAGCCACAACTGCACAGACATTTACAAACATAATTTTGTTATAGGGTTCCTGACACTATCCTTGATGCATGCAAATGAATCTGATTCTTTGCCTTTGCAGAATCCATCTATTGCTCTATGAGTTGCCTTATGTAACCTTACTAGAAGGTCTGAGAAATGAATATGGCCTGAACCTGCTTTAGAGTATTCAAAGTGCCAGAAGGAAAGGTAAACACAACCTATTCTATCAGTCCATTGCAGAGCTGATGGATAATGTTGGCCTTCTTATCCGAACACTCAAATTTCCCCAGGAACTTCGGAGAAACCCGAAGGCCAAATATAACAAAGGATTTTGTCAGAATGATAAAGATTACATAAGCACCTCTATTTTGCTTCCTAGGTATTTTCTGCCATTCTCAAACAGTAAAGATCATGACAATAGCTCTATGCCACAATCATAATTCCTCTGTTTCCAGGAATATGGTGTCTAGTAAGCTAATTGTACAATACACAGCTGAGAAGAGCTCATGTCAATATTTTGCAGACAACTGTCATCTAAGGGACATCTTTAACATTTCTCTTTTTTTTTTTTTAAAAAAAAAAGACATTTTGCTTGTAAAAAGAGGAAAAATTAGAATTCTGTAACTTTTACTTTGCAGCCAGGCACTTCAAGGTAGCATGGCCCTATTGTCCCATCAGTGTTTCACATCTGTCTGTGAAGGTATTTAAGGTATTCTGTTGGAAGGTTAGTATTCACTCCCTTCTCTCCGCCTCCTCCTTTACAAATAAAAGCTATAAAAAAGGTTATTTCTAATTGGTTGCAATTCTACAGGGGTAAGGGCATTTTACATTGCAAGATTTATGAGTGAAGTCAACTAATGCTCACGCTACCAGTGATAGATACTTCTTTTCTAAGCAACTCATTTCCTTCAACTGTATGTAACACTATCAGCCTTGTACAGAAGACAGTCCTGAATACTTTAAAGAAGATTTATATTTCAAGCCTAAACAGAGTTTAAATTCAACAGCTCATGCCCACAAGAACTATACATGAGTTCTAAATGGGTTAGAAGTTGGTTTGGTCCAACAGAGAAAATTGTCACAGAGAAAATCTGATTCTGATCTAGAGATCATAAGTCAGTCAGTGTTCTTTAACTAACATTTTAGTTGTGACATTATGTAAATTAGCAGCGTGATGAAATCTGTTGAAATTCATGTAAACACCAAATTTTACGTTTTTATGCTTTAGCTCAATTGTGTGCCAGCAATTTTATGTTACTTTGGTCCATTACATTCAAAATGTTATTGAACAATTCAGTCACAAGTAGCAGGATCTTTCAACATGGTGCATATTTTAATCTGAACAGAGTAGACTCAAAGCTGAGTGTCATAGCTGTTCCTTTTTATATAAAAGTATTTGTGACTAAGAAACTGTATGCTTCTTTCTGAACCTGCAGTAGCATAGCAAGGCTCAACACTGTTTTGAGCTATGCAAATGGAAAGATTCCTTGGTTAAATGTAGAAAAGTGATGGTCATGAGGCAGTGATGCAGAAGGCAACAATAAT
This sequence comes from Ceryle rudis, assembly GCA_033439905.1. Taxonomy (NCBI): domain Eukaryota; kingdom Metazoa; phylum Chordata; class Aves; order Coraciiformes; family Cerylidae; genus Ceryle; species Ceryle rudis. The sequence continues at coordinate 8,450 of JAAGNO010008443.1, read as the reverse complement.
GAACATTTTTAGAAAAGCTTTCTTACTGGGACACTGTGGACATAAATTCACAAATTAATATGACTTCTTATTTACAACTGACCTCTCTCAGTTTGAAGACTAGGTATGACTGCTTCATCCAAGTGTATGCATAATTCACGGAGTTTAACAAGAGATCTCCAGTCAGCTGAGCTACAGACACTGTGTGTAGTGCTAATCCAATACAATTGCAAAAGAAAAAGCACTTAGTTTAAGGATGATTCCATTCACAGTTGTTCCAGGTCAAGCAAAACACTTCTGTATTTTGAATAAATTTGATTATTTTTCCATTGTTATTTTTTTCAGCTAGAATATTTGTAGAGCTCGGAAAGCTGTTTCAATTTGATAAGCACCAGTTCCCTTTCCCAAGCCTCCCTGTTAAGGAATTATTTTCTTACCAAGCCCTAGTCATAAGGCCTAACTCTTGGCCTCTGCATAGGTAAATTCACAAATTATTAACATTAATACCCTACCAACTTACTGTTTGTCCAACAGTCCCGTGAATTCCTCCAGCACTTATATTTCTTGCAGTAACAGCCCTGGAGCACTTATTCGTATGTTCCAAAGCTGCTTTAAAACCCAAACAATGCTAAAACCTTCAAAATGCCAGAGCTATCTTGCTTTCAGAAGGTCCCCGGCAGTCATTCTCAGGACAAACCCAACGAAGGCTGGGACTGTACAGTCAATGAGTAAGCCAAACTAGCTGGTACCTGAAGCTGTCACTAGCATACATGGCCTCCTGTGGTCAAGTCCATGCTTCACCTGATCTGAAGCATGGACTCCACAATCTTCTAAGAAAAATGTCCTAATGATTAGCCTACTTTGGAATGCCTAAATCTCACTTGTTAAAGCAATTTCAATTTGCTTAAACTTATTAGCAGTGACTTACTACCTTATATCTATCAGTATTATGAATTTTAGTCAAAGAGCTACCGTCCCCAGCTTCTTTTGTAACTTTAACTAATGTCTAGATCAAATACATATAAACCATCTCCAGCCAGTATCCGCTCAATCTCAAAAACTTCTAATAATGGAGATTCAGGTTTCTCCTGAAGTAACTTAATAACAACACTTGCAGCTTTATTACGTTCAATCTAAAATTCCATTGCTGCCCATTATTTTTTCATATTCACAAACAACAAGGACAGTTTTTTCTCTTTTATTTTGCAACCTCTTGCAATGAATGCAAGCTGAAACTAGAGACCGCTGTAATGTATCCCTTCATCTTCTTCACATAATCCAAGTTCTTTCACTTTTTGCTAGTAAGTCACGTTTTCTAAATGCCTGATGAACTCCATGCCAATAATCCATAGGAAAGAACAACTGGCACAGAAAATAAAACTATAGCCAAGAAGTTATAAATAGACAGGCATGCACTGGAAAGGTACAAGTCAATTGCTAAGCTAATTAAAAGTAACAGAGAAAAATGTGTACCATCTCATTATTAACTGGTTATGTTGAAGACATAACAGAAAACAAGTTTACATAACTTTGAATGCTCTATGTGTTAATGAAACTGTCTTCAAATGCATTGAAGGAAAGTACACTGTAGACATTACCTGTAGAGATTTGATTTTCTCCTTGTGAATGTGTGGTTATCTATCAATAGCCTACAGAATGGTCTGAAGCAAAGCAAAATTAACAGGGATCAACAAAGAATAACTTGACTTTAAATGTATACATATACACTGCAGCATGAGAATAAGACTTTTCCAGTAATTATTTTCTTGATGCTCTTAGAAAAAAAGATGACACAGAAAATGAAACTATGGTAGTTTCTGTAAAAATGGAAGTACTACCACAGAAAATAATAGTCTAGAATTATCCTGTATCACTTCACCATGAACCAAATGACTTCTCAAAAGGAAATGTTAAAAATGTCTGTGTATGCTAAAACAGTGACTCTACATTTTCAGAATAAAAACCTAAACCAGAATTCAATACTGGGAAGTTTTTGTTTTTTTCAGATACCATGCAAAAATGCTAGTAAACTGTAGTTATATTCCATGATTACTTCAAGACAGTATAAACTTTAAAATACAATAAAGAACCAGAATTTGACATATTAGCCAAGAAAAGCACATAACTCTAGTGGACACACAGGATGAAAGAATTTTGCTGTGAAGGCTATGCTTCTTTATTTCAACTTTATTGTGGTACTTCAGAAGTTATAATTTTGCTGTGTGGCCAGTACAACTAGCATAAAGAGGTTAATAATGAACACTTGAAATATGAAAATCATCTAATTTAAACTATTTTTCTTTTTTATACATTGGAAGGTTGAACTAGATGATCCTTGAGACCTCTTTCCAACCTGGTGTTCTATGATAAAAATGAACTAGTTAGCCTTAACGAAGTATAATAAATCAAATAGAAGGGGAGTAGAGCAAAAAAAGTTAGTCTTCTGTGCCAAGACGTACAGACAATGAAAGGAAAAGCCAACCAGTCCCCAAGTTAACTTACTGTTTCATATGAAACATGGCTGCGTAGGTACATTTATTTCTTTGGTGACTCGCGTCAAATGTATCATACTATACTGCCAGGAATTTACCATTTGAGTCTTTCTGAAATGCGTTCTGTTGGCAATGATCCTAATCAGTTTCCATGAAATGTTATATTTCCTTTCAACTGAAAAAGTATGAGCTATCCATACTGTCAATCATCAGCATCCAAATTGTTAAGAAAAACACTACTGCATGTTGAAAGTAAAAAAAAAAAACAAAACCCCAAACTATAAGAGATAAGAAAAGTAGTGAACAGCAATATACACATAAGGTTAAAACCAACTGAATGCTATGTGCTATGACACAAGCACTGAGTGACATTTTCCTTTTCTTTCTAGTTCAAAGACACCCTAATTGATCAGATTTTGTTTTGTCCAAAGTGAAATTTAGCAAAAATTAAAGTAGTTAGATCTTATAAAAAAGTAGCTTACTTTCTTTGAGATGAATGTGTAGGTTTCTATTTTAATATACTGACAGGCTAAGAATGATAATACTGTTTCAGAGAACAGATAAAAAACCCACACAGTTCTATGGGGCTGGATAGCATCCACCGAAGGGCTACTGTCAAGCCAGTGAGCTGACAGAAGTGCTCAACAAACCATTTACCATCATTTCTCAGCAGTCCTGGCTAACTGGGGAGCTCCCAGTTGACTGGAAGTTCGCAAATGCAACACCCACCTACAAGAAGGGCTGGAAGAAGGGCCCAAGAAACTACAGACATGTCAGTTTGACCACGGTGCCAGGGAAGGTTATGGAGACATCATCTTGAGTACCATTATGCAGCCCATGCAGGACAACCAGTCAGCATGGGTTTATAAAAGGCAGGTCCTGGTTCACTAACTGATCTCCTTCTATGACAAGGTGACCCAACTAGCAGATGAGGGAAAGTCTGTGGATGGTGTCTACCTGGATTTTAGAAAGGCTTTTGACAGTGTTTCCTACAGCATTGTCTTGGAGCATTCTCCACAACTACTTGAAAGGAGGTTGAAGCCAGGGGACGTTGGTCTCTTATCCCAAGTAACAAGTGATAGAACAAGATTAAATGGCCTCATGTTGCACCAGGAGAGGTTTAGGTTGGAAATGAGGAAAAGCTTCTTCACTGCAAAGGTTGCTAATCACTGGAATAGGCTGCCCTGGGAGGTCATGGAGTCACCATCACTGGAGATATTTAAAAGATGCGTAGATGTGGTGCTGAGGTACATGGTTTAGTGGTGACTTTGGACCAGCTGAAATTAAACTTATAGGTCTCTTTCAGCCCAAATGATTCTATATTTCTAGTTATTTTCCATGAAAAAAATAATGAATTTTACAATTCCCTGCAAAATCATATCTTCTGAACTCTGTCACTAATGCAGCCCTAGCAATGATTTCCTCGAGAACTGTGGACACTTTGATCCCAGGCAACTGAAGACTGTAACTCCGAGACCTTCTGCTTCCTGTTAGCCTATTAGGATGTCAACCAGCAGCAATGCAGCTTGTTTGTGCAAGGTGCCCTGTTTCCTTGGGGAATTTTACCCAAAGCAGTACCCAGGGGTAAAAACTGCTGACTGAGCAGTGGCGTTTGGGAACTGCTTATCAAAATGAAGGAGAAATCCTAACAGCTTCTAAGATGTGACTTGTCAGTTTATTATAAAAGAGTCTGTAGTATGCCTTCTTGTGATAGTAGAGGATTAGCTCCTTCCAGGTACGTTTTCTAGCCCTGCTAGCTGCATAGGTTGGGCTTATACCACATCCTTCAGTCACTGAAGCCTACTTGAATGGGCATGGAACATGAAAAGTCAGATACTCATGAGGTGTTCAGAGACACCTAGCCTTAGAAGGAAATGTTAAGAATGGAAAAGAGCACAGGAGAAATTTAAACTGCAATTTGTGTGAGGTAGTTGAGCTGAGACACAAGGACAGCAACACTCAGCTAGTCCAAGAATTTCATCCTGTTTGGGGGTAAAACAACTTATGAAATTTCTAGCTCCATTTCAGGCACTTTTTCTATGGAGAATGTACCTCACCAGAACTTTGTACAAGACATATCCCTTCACATTTTACAGATGATCTCTCTTATGGTTTAGTCCTCTGAAATTAAGGAAGTAGCCATATCTAAACTAGCTTCTACTGCTTAGAGTAGACAATAGGTTATTAACCAGCAAAATATCTATACTTCCAGACCTGGCAAGGGGCAATGTCCTACAAAAATGGGTACTGTTGGGACTGAAGTACTGGCTCCATTCAATGAGCTGGATTTAACGTCAGATCAAATAGAGAAAGAATTTTGCTTTATGTTAACAGAGCCACATTTCTTTCTGTACCTGTATACTTTGCAGTTTCGGTTGTGTTAAAGTAGATTTCCCAAAACAACAATTCAAACAAATAAAACACAGTAAATTTACCTGAGTGCTCAGTGTTTGGATTATAATGTGGCAAGTCATGTATGTAAGAGAATTCCATTAAATACAAAGTACTGATTCAAGTCCCACATCACATATGTAGATAGCTAAACCTAGCTTATTTGAGTATGCAGTGATGCAGGCATGAAATAAATATATTTATGCATAAAGAGAATATGAATCTCACACTGAATCTTAAGCGTATTTAATTTGAATATATAACTAATCATGGAGTATTGATTTATTTCCGGTATTGCTGTCTCAAATTTATAAATAACAATAGCAATTCAACCCAACAATAATTTTTGTACCACAGATGAAATTTGAAGATATCTTTCACACCAACAATATTTTCACTATGTTATAAACATGCAAAATTATACAGAAGAATGAAACTAAATAGAAAGTACAGTTCTGTAATAAAATAGCACATATGTGAAGGGGATTGACTTAGCTTCTACGTGGAACGTTTCTCAACTTTAAAAATTCTTACGCATATTAATACAGAGTTGTTGGCTTTGGGTTTTTTTTGTCATTTTTACATTAACTTGTAAAGTAGTTTATAACGAGAAAATGACTCAGTTATCCCCACTTGTGCTACATTATCTGCTGTGGGATGGAGAAGGAATTGATAATGAACATATATATATGAAATGTGGAGGATTTGATGTGGGATTTAGATAGCGCATTCACTTGGTGCTGATCACCTGCCTAAGGCTGAATTTCACCCATGGCAAAGATGGCATTATAAAGTACGTGAAAGCAACAATTCCTTTGAATAATTGTTTTATGGGTTTTTTTGTTTGTTTGGGTTTTTTTGATTTTATTTTTTTAGGTTTTGTTATTGATTTGTTATTTTTTATTGGTGGCAGGAAGATCCTACATTTTAATCCCTCACTATAGATGACTTCAGACATGTACTTTGGAAAGGTGCCTGAGTTCCCTGAGAAACATTTTGGGCTTTTTTTTTTTCCCCCCACATATCTCCACACCCCCCAGGAGGAGTCAAACCCAAAGAAATCCACTAAAAAAGTTATTTAAAGGAGTAAAAAAAAACAAAACAAAACAAAAAAACCCCACCAAAATTAATGTGAACTTTTAAAAATACAGTGAATCAATTCTTTCACATATGACATTTCATTTTGAGTCATACCTAAATATCACATCCTTAGAATTCAAAATTCCTTGAAAATTTAGGGGGGTTTTTTAAGAATAAAACAATTTGTTCTTCCCAGAACAATTTACCTTTCACAGTAAATGGGAAGAGAAAATAACTTCCTGATTGATCCAAAGCAATTTTCCTTTGTTGTTGTTCAACCATTACAGAAACAAGCACAAAAATGAGTTTTTCCTCACAATTTCACTTCTTAATGTTTTTATATTCCAACCTGATGACTTCTGTTTTTCTTTTTTAATATAACACATTCTGTGGCATCACTTCTTTGGTGATGTAGTAGCCTGATTTTCACAATACAGAACTGGCTACAGATATTATAGAAGCAGCTCAACATTATATCTGCTTCTCTCTAGGGTTTCTTGAATTGCACATCTGCGGTCAGCCTGGCTGTTTATAAGCTTTACCAATATCAATACTCAAAACTCATCAAGACAGTAGGTAAACACACAGAAGAAAGGAACATTTATATTTACTTTTTAGGAAGAGAATATATTTTTCTTTTCAAATTACATGTTTTCAGGAACAAAGAAAAAAAAGCTTCTGAAAGTTTCCTTTGCTTTTGCCACCCACTTGGTAACCTCTCCTCTCTCTCATGGAGAGACACTTTGCAACTGCAGCAGACAGGAAATGCTGCCATTCTTGGATGTGGAGTCCTCAGAATAATTAAAAAAGATGAAGAAAGACTAGGAGTGATCTGTCACCTACATACTTCAAAAAATCATAGATGTGTAGAATCATAGAATGGTTTGTGTTGGAAGGAACCTTTATAGATCATCTAGTCCAACCCCTGCCCGCTATGCTGGAGATTTATTATTTCTTTAATATTGCCATAAATAAAACCAACCCATATACATGGTAAAGATAACATTAAGCACAGGTAAACACATACAAATAGGACACTGATGTTTTCTGAGGCAAGTGGGGGATCAAAACAGCCCCTTGCTCAGAGGGATCATAAAAGCAAAGACCGACAAAAGTCAGTAACTTGCTCAGTTACCACCAGGTCACCAGAACTCACAGATAAAATCAACTGGGCAAGGATCAGATACAAGTATTAAAGAACTAAGAAAACATCTCATGAAAAAGACATGACCTGTAAAGGGTCCCTATCTTAACTTCAGTGCACATAGATGTAAATCCTTATGTCAGATACTTTGTGCATAGCATAAAGTCAGAACTTAAAAAGGAAGACATGTTGTGCTCCAAGGCTCAAAAGGAACTCCAAGTCTTTTAACCGAGTCCATCAAGCATTGGCATTGTGAGAAGCTTTGTGCAAACACAGGGAAACTTTTCTGCAAGTTTCAGTGTTCCTTTGTCAATGCACGTAATTGCTCTATATGTTGTACTGTAGGCTGTGAATAATTTTTTCTTTATTCCAGCAGTAGTGTTTGAAATGGTCAGTTAGATATTCCATTCACTTCAGCAAAGCACCAAAACTGCAAACATTGACAGAGAGTGAATCATATCATAGGCAAGCAGTATTAGAAGTTCTGAATTAATGGTCAAGTCTTTGCAAACTGAAATTATTCTTTCTATTAAAACCTCTTGCATTCTGTATTCTTTGTACATGGTCAGCTGGCCATGGATGACCAGCTGCATGAAAATACAGCAAGGAATTTTTGTAAAATTTTTCCATGTGTTTTCTGAGGTGTGAATAGTGGCTCCTTGTTGAAGCTAAGAAAGCTTAAGTAGCATTACCATACCAAATTAAGTGCAAATACCTTAACTTCTCCATGTTGATGTTAATGATTAAGAAACTTCCAGCAGCAACATCTGCTTGCTTCAGTCATTCTTCCTCATGACCTCAAGACAAGGTATAGTCAAAGGTGGACAAGGAAAATACTAAATAAAAATCTATATGAATAACATTATAATGGGAAGGCTTTGTACTGTTCCAGCCACAGTTCTTGCAGGAGCTCATGAATTTGATTCAGTGAGCAACTTACGATTCACTTGAATGTGCACATGAAATCTCTCTGTCAAGAATTGGTAGTAATTATTCTATACATTTTAACATGCCCTTCAACTCTCAGAATTATTTATTTTAAAACAATACCAGTTTGAAAAGGTGCCAAAACATATAGACAGCTGCTTCTGAAACTACAGAGAGCCTAGAGGCTATCAGAAGGCCACTGAATACATCAGTTGCAATACAATGCTACTATTACATTGTACTCCAGTGTAATTGACCTTGCATTTTATTTTTAGAAATACAGAGAGTAACCCATTCCTTTGCAAAGGGCTTTCCCAAGATTAATTTAGTTTAATAACATATGAAAAGTAAATATATACTTGCTTTTGTTTTACAATTTGTGTTTCATTGAGTCTTTGAGTTGGCACTCCTCATCATTTTTAATGTAATATTTTAAT
>JAAGNO010008441.1:5360-19416 GCA_033439905.1 Ceryle rudis | reverse complement strand
CCCAACAAAAACCTCCAATAATCTAATTTAAAAATAGTTGGTATGTCTTCATGGGCTGCAATCAAGTATTATTTGAATGTCTTCTACCTGTACAACCCCTCTGGGCAATCTGCTCTGTGGCTTCCCTGTCCTTACACTGATGAATTTTTTCCTTTCACAGAATCACAGAATTACTGAGGCTGGAAAAGACCTCTGAAATCAAGTCCAGCCTATGTCCCACCACCACCACATTGCCTAGACCATGCCACTAAGTGCCACATCCAGCCTTTCCTTAAACACCTCCAGGGACAGTGACTCCACCACCATCCTGGGCAGTGCATTCCAATGCCTGATCACCCTCTCCATGAGGAAATGCTTCCTAATGTCCAACCTAAACCTTCCCTGGTGCAGCTTCAGGCCATGCCCTCTCGCCCTGTCACTAGTTGCCTGGGAGAAGAGCCTGACCCCTACCTGACTACAATCTCCTTTCAGGTACTTGCAGAAAGCGATAAGGTACCCCCTGAGTCTCCTCTTCTTCAGGCTGAACAGCCCCAGCTCCCTCAGCCTCTCCTCATAAGACTTTCCCTCCAGTCCCTTCACCAGCCTCATCACTCTCCTCTGGACCCGCTCCAGCACCTCAATATCCTTCTTGAAGTGAGGGGGCAAGAATGGCACACAGTACTCAAGGTGAGGCCTCACCAGTGCTTTTGTCCAGTCTGAACATTTCTTGTTTCAAGCTATGCCTGCTGTCTCTTACCCCTCTACCATGCACCACTGTTCCTCAACAACCTCCCTGCAGACACCAGGGAGGCTACTCTTAGGTCCCCTGGAGCCAACTCTTCTCCTGACTTGTTCAGTCCAGCTCCCTCAGCCTCTCCACACAGGGCAGGTACTCCAGTTCCTGATGACCTTGGCAGCCCTGCACTGAAGACGCTGCAGCTTATCTTTCTTGTATTTGGAGAACTAAAACTGGACATGGGCATGTAAGTAATCATTTTGTATTGCCAGGAGATGGACATATTGAATGCTCCATCATCATTCCTTTCCCAGCCTACACATCCCTTATGTGAAGAAGATCTTGGCATGCTCATTCTAGAGCAGATTGAGTCAACTTGCTTACTAAGCAGACAAATTCAGCATCATAGAGGACTGATGTGCACCTACCACTGCCCCTGCAGATCCAACTGACTCCATGTACTTGGGCTATGAGCATGAGCCTAAGCCTACCAAAACCCATCCCTGCAGAGACATGGTGTGTTCTGGTAACCAGCTCCTGGGAAAAAAATAAACAGAATTTTCTCTCCACATTGAGGTAACAATCATGAGTGGATTTCTAGAGATTTCCTCTTCCCCATATCTCATCCTTCAGGTATATCCACAGAGAACGTATTTTCTGTTACTATTATCCTCTTCTGAAAAGAAATCCTTAAAAAACAAGAGGCAGAAGATAGAGAAATTATCTGAATGGCAGAAAGCTGTTTTCCACTTTTTTCCCCTATCATCTCTTCCCTCTAATGATATTATGAACAACACAATGTTAAGTGCTCTGACAGTTGTCTTGCCTTTTTGTGCTAGTACGATTTTTGCAATCTTAAAAAATGTGACAAATGTAATTATGCCTGAAAGAAACAAACCATTTCTTCTTGCACAGGCTGAAAGAATACTAAAATGTGAACTGTACTAGAGCTAAGCTAATTACAGTGACACCACTCATGCCTCTAGAATAGTGCCAGTGCTTACATTATGAACCCCTCATTTCAGGGGTTTATAACTATTCTGTGTGAGTTAGCTACTCTTATGGGAGCGCACAACACGGCTGTTAATGGCTTCATTAGTCACATTTTCCTAAAAATGGCTTAAAATTCAGTTTGAAATGTTGTAATTCCCTTGTCTGTTACATGGTGTAAATCATGAGCAATTTGTGACTAAAGTAAGACAATGCAGTAAGACAAAATCCATCCAAAAAGTGATTTATATGCCTGAATTTTAAAATGTGTATTTTGCAAAGTTTGGAGACAAGAGTTGCTGTATATACTAATCACTTTCAGTAACTTCAAACTCAGGCATGACATTAAGGATTTCTGGAAAAGAAGTGATGTTCCCATGAAAAAAACCTTAACACTATCATGAGTAAGAAGACAGTTTTATAAACGCTACCCGTCAAATTGACTTTTGGCAATATAGTAATCATACATCATTGTTATAAATTTCATATATGAACACATTTATCTAGCAAAAAATTTGTTGTGCTTTCTGGTGTCTGCAGATGCACTTATACACCCTGGAAATCTGAAAATAACTTATCCATTTAAGTATGTCAATTATTTTGTGTAACATGACAAATTCACTGTAAACGCTTGAGAATGTAGACTTTCCAGTCTGAAAACTAGCAAAACAAAAAAGCGGTGTCTTGCATCATGCTGGGACATGACATAAAATGTGGTTTTACATTACATCCAATTTTTTATTTATATATAAATCTGTGCATTTATAGTGCCTAGCACCTACTTAAGTAACTGAGCTAAAGTTTTTTAGCTTACACAAAAACCATTCTATTTCTTCCAATGGCCACTTTCACACAATCAGAAAATCAGTATTTAAAGTGAGACGATAAGGAGTAGCCTAAGACAGGGTCTCTTTTACTCAATCTGAAAAGAACATTGCTAATATATCAGAAAAAGAAAAAAAGATAAAAAGACAGAAAGAATTCCTTGCTGCTAAGAGCATAACAAATTGTTTTCTTTCAGAAGTTTTTTTCCGGACTCTCTGCGACCCACCAGTTTGTTTCTCAATAAATGACAAAGAAAGCTCATTCAAAACTAAACCTAAATTTCTTTAACTTCTACAAACCCGGTCATTATTATTACCATTATTGAATGATTCTCCATACTCTGTATCATTTTTCTTTTAATATTAAGCATTACTCCAGTGAATTTTCCTCAGTTAAAAATAACCAGCTGAAGAAGATTAATTCTCTCTTGCTGAGTTGACATAATAAACAGGTTTTCTTATCAGTGAGTAGATGGTCTATCAGCATGGAAACGCATGATTAGTAAGCAAATGGTGTGCAATCATGCTATGTATGCCATACACTTCTTGCAGTAGAATAATTCATATGTGATAGTATTTACCTCAGTGCTACTTCCTCCTTACCCAGATAATAGGATTAATATCTCAGAGGGTAGATGAAAACATATCTTTGCTCTATTTGTCACCCATTCTAAATCTATTCTGTTGGAACAAAACTATGTTTTGTATCTGTGAAAAGTTTTTCGGTTTTTTTAAGAATGTTTGAGTGACAGCACTGTGCATTACTACATTTCTTGAAACAAAAGAGGGAGGGCATGGTTTCCTCCCAGTTTGTAATACTTTCCTTCCGACTCCCAGTCCTAAACCATGCAAACACAATAGCTTCTGAATAAACATGTGATTCTGCTATTAATTGAAAATCTAAATCTATCAACCGAACAGGGTTGTCATTGATTATTTGAGTTCTGGAGTATATTTATATACTGATGCTACTCCTGGGCTAAAAGGTCTGAAAATGGGAGACATATTTTTAATAAGTTTTAATAAAACACACTAAAATATATGTTCTAATAAGCCCCTGAAAACTAGATTTATGAAGCAGAGTTCTTCAAAATTAGTACACATCCTTTGCACACTCATCATGTGAAAGCATCATTTGTTGATTTCGTTTGCTCATTGTGAATAAGAGAGTGTTTTGTACCTACATTCATTTCATCACCATAGTCCTCTATACAGGTTTTAGGTTTTAAAGATCTCTGATTGTATGTGAGAAGCTTGAGAAACAGGAAAGAAGCCACCAAAATCCATAGCAAGTTGCAATGGAGTTACAAAAAAACATTCAAATGACAACGCTGAAGAGGGAGGAAACCCTTGTCACTAAACTGGATGGTGCAGACAGAGACATGTTCACACTGCTTGGGTCTCACAGGCTCTGGAGAAGGCTGCTTGTCTGCCCCTGTTACTGTATTTGGGCTAGGCTTTCTCCATGCCCTGTGTGAGGAGATAAATGACCTATAGATTTTCAGGCCATGTGCTTTCTAAGTCTTTCATAGGGAATCAAGGCAAGGTGACTATGCATCTTGTGTAGTCTTTTTCCCTAGTAACTATTGATCTCATAGGTTGACTCCAACTCAGTTTGAAAGAGGAGGCTATTTCAAAGACAAGTAAAACCTTTGAAGTTTGGAGAAAGCATGGAGCTGGATAGAAGGACACATTCAAAGTAAGTCATAGGCTGTGCTGTAAGGTCATGTTGTAAGAGGACTGAAGATTCACGGAAGAGAAAACTTTTGTCACTGTACTCCCATTGGTAAAACGTCAAATCAGAGCTCACAGCTAACTACAAGACGTAGATGTGTAGAAAGAGCTTCCTTAGCTCTGATGTTCCAGAAACTTTTTGTTTATTTAGGTGCTGTTGAAACCTGAACTGTTCTATGATGAGCTGTGTTACCTCCTGCCTAATCCTTAGGTCTATTGCAAAGGGATCAATTCACAGCATTATCTTTTGTGTTGGTATTTTATTTTATAAGGAATTTTCAAAATTTCAGCTAAATTTAGCTGAGAGTTATTATAAATTACATTAATGACTACTTTCAAGTGACCTTGTAACCCACTTGAACAGAGCAAAAAAGTCTGAACGGATACAAAACAGATTTCATCTTCAGCTTCAAGAGGCAGAAACATTCTTCAGGAGTGTTTGTGTAAGACAAAACAGTACATTTGATTTCAAGAACTGATTAGTTCATGCAGATTCTGCATTTAGAATACATTTGATCAGTTTACAGTAGAACAGCAGAAGCATATGAAAAAATGACCAGCAGTTTACTGTTCTTTAATTCTTTGCTATCATTCAGATAGACATTGTCTATATGAGAAAAATATAAAAACTATATGATATTCATACTATACTATATTTCCTCATTTGAAGCATTACTATTTCTTAGTAACAATCTTCATATGAAACAGTACCACAACTAAAAGAAATTAAGTTTCATCCCATATGACAGAAGAATTTCAACTTGAAAAGCTGTATTGGACCTGGCTGGCTGGAGTTAATTTTCTTTACAGCAGACAGTATGGTGCTGTTTGGATCTGTAACCAAAACCGTTAATGACACACCAGTGTTCTAGCAATTGCTTGCACAGCTTCAATGCCATCTCTGTTTCTCACCATGCCCCAGCACCAAGCAGGCTGGGAGTGGCTAAGAGTCTGGGAGGCGACATGGTGGGACAGCTAACCTCAACTGACCAAAGGGATATCCCATACCATAGAAAGTCATGCTCTGCATATAGAGCTGGAGGAAAGGAGGAAGACGTGGGGACACACAAGAGTTACAGTGTTTGTCTTCCCAAGTAACCGTTAAGCACAATGGAGCCCTGCTGTCCTGGAGATTGCTGAGTACCTGCCTGCCGATGGGAGGCACTGAATGAACTCCTCATTTTTCTTTGTGCAAATGAATTCCACATTTGCTTGCACATGCAGCTTCTGGTTTACCTATTAAATTGTCTATATCTCAACCCATAAGTTTTCAGTCTTTTACCCTTTTGATTCTCTCCCCCGTCCTGCTGTGGGGGAGTAAGAGGCTTAGCTGCCCACCCACAACAAAAGCTTTTCCAGCTGTTTTAAAATTCCTGCAGTAAGTATTTTGGTTTACACTTACAGGAAAAGCATCTTTCTCTTTCATCCCAAAGTAACATAATATTAGGCATTCTGTTCTTACCTAAGTTACCTTACTAGACAAACTGTCTTCCACAAGACATGTTTCTTTTTAGTTGTTTATGAAATGATAATGTATATTTTTTTAAACTTGCTGGTTTTCAGGATGTAAAAAAAAAATAATAATGTAAAAGCACTAGTTTACCATAAAGTATTTTCTTCTCCTGCCCTGCAGCTTGATAGATATTGATGTTATAAATACTGACATAATCAGTAACTCATTCTCTTAAAAGCTAGAAGGAAAAAATGAAACAAGTCATCCAAAACTGATCATAATGTAGGTGAACTCTCTGATCAGTACACATCACTGGCTTAGTTCTGCTCCTTCTGAGGTCAACAGTACTTTGATAAATCTCACACTAACTAATGGTTTGCTTTATCTTTCTCATGAAGCATACGTCCAGTTTGAAAGTTTTACTAGATCTATTTCATTGTGTATTTAGAGACAAAATTTAACTTTTACTGTTCACTACCATTTTTAGTCCTTAAGCAGCAATACAGGTAAGTGGAAACGAGCTAGACTCTCTCTCTTATCATAAACCACCCATGGACTTGCTCACTGACCTCCCCTCCTTTTCAAAAATCTAGGTCCTCAGAAAATGTTGAACTTGCACTGGTTATACTGAAGACAGATTTTAGTCCAAAAATCCTCAATTAATACAAATAGCAGAGGATGAAACGATGCTGCTGTAATTGCAAACAAAACCTCAAATATCTTTCAGTGTAGGTGGAGCACATCTCCGCAATCAATCATACACAACACAATCTGTGTACCATCAGCCTGAAGTCATGCTCCTGATTAGAACTGTCTGTTAATGCAGGCTGAATTCCTGCCTGCTCTCAAACTTATGTTATTCAAGCAGTGTTATAAATGACATGTTTTTTCCTTTTTTTTTTTTTTTTTGTTTGGTTGATTGTTTTGTTTATTGGTGGTCGGAAAAGACCTTTAAGATGAATCTATGATTCTATGATCATCAAGTCCAACCATTATACAGCTCTATCAGGGCCACTACTACACCACTACACCATATCCTTAAACACTATGTCTAGACAGCTTACAAATACATCCAAGGATGGTGACTCAACCACCTTCTTGGGCAGTGTGTTCCAGTCTTTGATAAACCTTTTGGTACAGAACTTTTTCCTGATGTCCAACCTATACCTCCCCTGGAATAACTTGATACCATTTCCTCTTGTCCTATCAGTTGTGTCTTGTGAGAAGAGACCAACACCCACCTCTCTACAATCTCCTTTCAGGTAGCTGTAGAGAGCAGTAAGATCTCCCCTGAGTCTCCTTTTCTTCAGGCTAAACAACCTCAGCTCCCTCAGTCGATCCTCAAAAGACTTATTCTCAAGACCCTCCACCAACTTTGTTGCACTTCTCTGGACCCACTCCAGCACCTCAATGTCCTTCTTAAATTGAAGCACCCAAAACTGAACAGTACTCAAGGTGTGGCTTCACCAATGCTGAGTACAGGAGGACAATCAGTTCTCTAGTCCTGCTACACACACCATTTCTTATGCAGGCCAGGATGCCATTTGCCTTCTTGGCCACCTGAGCACACTGCTGGCTCATGTTCAGCTGGTTGCTGCCACCTACCATCTCTCTTCTACTGATGCTTTTATTTGTCTCATTGCCTGGTTATGTTGTGGTTTTGAGCATGTCAACTCCTTCAAGCAAGACCAGTTTACTTATTAAGTATGTAGGGTACAAAGAGTGCCTCCAATTCAGTTGTAGCCTTTCAGTGCTCTGCAATATGAAATGTTAAATTATAATTACTCTATAAAGCCTACCTTGAAATACAAAAGGCAACAGTGTGTTCCTCCATAACAGCATAAAGTCCTTGTAAACCACAAAGTGGTAATTCAGTGCCACTGTTTGCAATTTTAGGGATGAGTTCAAGATCAGGATGGAAAATTTAAATTAATAGGAAATTTGGTATGAAGCAGAAATTAAGTTGTATACAACTCATATCTGAGCAGCTTAATTAGGTCCCGGTCTTTCACCACAGAATAATTTTTATTCAAATAGATTTTCAAGAGATTTTTCTGAACCTTAAGCATTTTATGTACATTTTCTTTCATAACTGTCTGTATATCAGTGACTCCAGAAACCAGATACTTAATGCAAGCATCAAATACTATTAAATTCCAGATTAAACTCAAAACTTAAACAAGTTTTTGCCCTTATTATTCCTGGTGTTGTATGGATCAGAGATCATGGGTGACAATTACACTTCAATAGGAAAATTTAAATGGCTATAATTAAAAAGAAAGTTTGAATCCTCCCCCAAATTTATAAAATAAAAAATGATATTTCATTAAAAAGACCTGGTAGGCAGGAATAGAAATGTTTCAACATATATGAGAAAGCATTATTTATTTAAACAACTATTCAGGGCATCAATTCAATACAGTATACTTTATCTAAGTTAGTAATTTTCTGCTTTCAGCTGTTCAGGCTTCTCTGTAAAGTATTCAGTTGAAAAACAGAACAAGCATAATCTTTAGATTTAGTTTGGCATCGGTCTAAATCCTAGTATCCTTCCAAGTATAAAGGCTTTTCTTGTCTTGCACTGAAGGAAAAAAATGATGGTAGAGCAGGTTAAAATCCCTATTCTGGAGTTAGACACTTAACTTTGTTTCTTCTTATTAAAAATATTGGCAGTTTTTTCCAATCTCCTTAAACATCTCCAGGACAGAGTGACAGATCAAATTTTCCATTTGTCTTATGCATCAACAAGGTCCTTATTTCATTCCAGCAACATAAATCACAGTTTGAAGTCCTAGCTACTTACTGAATTGACAGCCCAGGTCCCATTTTCCTTAGATATTTTATATTTTCTGGTCCATCCATCTAATGGACATATCACTCAATCTTTTTCTTTCTATCTTACTTAGAAGGCAACTAAATACACAAATCACCTGGAGATGATTAATATGACTGTCCTAGCTTCAGCTAGGATAGGAATAAAATGTTAAGATAGGCGTTGACAGATCCCAATGGATGTGATCAAGAAGATAGCAGCTATGTCCCTGCCAACCAGTAAAAAGGAAGCACAAACTTTCTTGGGCACTGTGGGTTTCTGGAGAATGCACATCCCAGTCTAGACTCTGATTGTGAGCCCTCTCTACCAAGTGACCCAGAAGCAGAATGACTTTAAATGGGGCGCAGGGCAGTGACAAGCCTTTGAATAAATTAAATGGGAGACTGTGCATGCAGTAGCCCTCAGGCCAACCTGGGCAGGAGAAGATATTAAAAACATGCTCCACACTGCAACCAGGAAGAATGGTCCTACCTGGAGCCTCTGGCAGAAAGCACCCAGAGAGACCTGAGTCTGACCTTTAGGATTTTGGAGTTGAGGATACAAAGGATGCAAGGCCATTTACACTCCAACTGAAAAAAAAAGATACTGGCAGAATATGAAGGAGTTTGAGCTGCCTTGGAAGTGGTCAAGACTGAAGCACAGTTCCTCCTGGCAGCCCAACTGCTGGCGCTGGGCTGGATGTTCAAAGGGAGAGTTTTCTCTACACATCATGCTGCTGATGTCACATGGATTAAATGAGTTGCACTGATAACATAACAGGCTCAAACAGGGAGCCCCAGCCACCAAAGAATCTTGGAAGTGATCACAAATTGGCCAGAGGGCAAAGATTTTGGGATGTCACCACAGGAAGATGTGGCACTTGCCAAAGAAGCCCTACCATATAACAAACTACCAGATGATGAGAAGGGATGTGCCCTATTCACTGGTGAGTCCTGTCACAGAATCACAGAATCAATGATAGGGGTTGGGAGGGACCTCTGGAGATCATTGAGTCCAATGCCCCTGCTAAAGCAAGATCACACAGGGCAGGCCACACAGGAACATATCCAGGAGGGTTTTGAAAGTCTCTAGAGAAGGAGACTCCACAACCTCCTGAGAAGCCTGTTCCAGTGCTCCATCACTCTCACAGTCGCACTGTGGGAAAACACTGACGGTGAAAAGCTGCTGTGCGAAGTCCCACACAAGTCACCAAAGCTGCTGAAGGACAAGGTTAATCAAGTCAGTTTGCAGAGGTGAAAGCCTTACAACTTGCTTTAGATATTGCTGAGCAAGAAAAGTGGCCAATGCTCTATCTCTACACTTACTCATGGATGGTAGCAAATGCCTTGTGGGAGTGTTTACAGCAGTGGAAGCAGAGCAACAGGCAGCACAGATGTAAACCCATCTAGGCTGCAGGAGATATTGCTGCTCAGGTAGAGAACCTGGTTGTGAAAGTAGATCACGTGGATGCCCACTGTACCCAAGAGTCAGGCCACTGAAGAACATCAAAACAACCAGTGGGTGGATCAGGCTGCTAAGATTGAAGTGGCTCAAGTGTATTTGGACTGCCAACATGAGGGTGAATTATTTACAGCCGGTGAGCCCATGACACCTCAGGTCATAAGGGAAGAGATGCAATATGTAGATGGGCTTGAGATTGAAGGGTGAGCTTGACCATGGATGCTATCACACAGGTTATCCATGAATGTGAGACATTCAAACACAGAAATGTGCTGCAATCAAGCAAGCCAAGCAGTTAAAGCCTCAGCAGCATGAAGGACAATGGCTGAAATATAACCATGGGGAGACCTGACAGATTGACTACATCACACTCTGACAAACCCATCAAGGCAAACACCATGTGCTTAGATTAGTGGAAGCAAGCACTGGATGGCTGGAAACTTACCTAATGCCCCATGCCACCACCTGGAACACCACCCTGGGCCTTGAAAAGGAAGTCCTATGGTGACACAGCACCCCAGAAAGAATTAAGTCAAGACAACAGGACTCATTTCTGAAACAACCTCGTAGAAGCCTAGGCTGAAGAACATGGCAACGAGTGGGTATCACATCCCCTGTAGAATCATAGAACCATTAAGGTTGGAAAAGACGTCTAAAATTGTCAAGTCCAACCATCAAGCCAACATTACCATGACCACCAAACCATGTCCTGAAGTGCCATCTCTACATGTTTTCTGAACACCTCCAGGGATGGTAACTCCACCACTTCTCTGTTCCAGTGATTCACCACTCTTTCAAGAAAGAAATTTTTCCTAATATCCAGTCTAAAGCTCCCCTGGCACAATTTAGGCCCATTTTCTCTCATTCTATCACTAGTTACTTAGGAGAAGAGACCCACCTCACTACAACCTCTGAACCCACTCCAGCACCTCAATGTCTTTCTTGTTCTGAGGCGCCCAAAACTGAACACAGTACTCAAGCTGGAGTCTCACCAATGCTGAGTATAGGGACACAATCACTTCCCTACTCCTGCAGTACACACCGTTTCTGATACAGGCCAGGATGCTGTTGGCCTTCTTGGCCACCTGGGTGCACTGCTGGCTCACGTTCAGCTGTCTGTCCACCAGAACCCACAGGTCCTTTTCTGCCAGGCAGCTTTCCAGCCACTCTTCCCCAAGCCAGTGGCACTGAATGGTGGTGGCGTGACTTAAGTGCAGGACGTGGCACTTGGCCTTGTTGAACCTCATACAATTGAACTCGGCCCATAGATCTAACCTGTCCAGATACTTCTGTAGAGTCTTCCTGCCCTCAAGCAGATCAACACTCCCCCTCAATTTGGTGTCATCTGCAAGCTTACTGAGGCTGCACTCGATCCCCTTATCCAGATCATTAATAAAGTTATTAAACAAGACTGGTCCCAAAACTGAGCCCTGGGGAAACACCACTTGTGACCAGCTGCCAACTGGATTTAACTCCGTTCACTACAACTCTCTGGGCTTGGCCATCCAGGAAGTTTTTGACTCAGCGAAGAGTACACCTGTCTACACCACAAACCTCCAGCTTCTCCAGGAAAATGCTGTGGGGGGCGGTGCCAAAGGCCTTACTAAGGTCCAGGCAGACAACATCCACAGCCTTTCCCTCATCCACTAGGTGGGTCACCTGGTCATAGAAGAAGATCAGGCAGGTCACGCAGAACCTGCTTTTCATGAAGCCATGCTGGCTGGGCCTGATCCACTAGTTGCCCTGCACTTGCTGTGTAAATGCACCCAAGAGGAACTGCTCCATGATATTCCCCGACACTGAGATCAGGCTGACAGGACTGTAGTTCCTGTATCCTCCTTCCTTGTAGATGTGAGTCACATCTGCGAGCCTCCAGTCATCCAGGACCTCCCCTGTTAACCAGGACTACTGATAAATGACAGAGAGTGGCTTGGCAAGCTCCTTCGCCAGCTCCCTCAGCACCCTCAGGTGGATTCCATCCAGTCCCATAGATTTGTGAGTGTCCAGGTGGAACAGCAGGTCAACTGCTTCCTCTTAGGTTATAGGGAGGTTTATTCTGCTCTCCATCCCTGTCTTCCAGCTCAGGGGGCTAAATATCCTGAGGATAACTGGTCTGACTATTAAAGACTGAGGTGAAGAAGGCATTAAGTACCTCAGCCTTTTTCTCATCCTTGGTGGCAATGCTCCCCACTATCCCCCCACATCCAATAAACGTTTGACATTCTATCATGCACCAGCCTCCATTCAATGATACAATGCACTGTTAAAAGCTACACTGAAAGCAATGGGGGTGGGAACTTCAAACACTGGGACATGCATTTAGCAAAGGCCACCTGCTTAGTTAACAGGAGACGACCTGCCAATATAGCTGGCCTCCACAGTCAAAACTCCCACGTACTATAGAAGGGGATAAAATGCCTGTAGTGCACATGAATAATAGGAAAGATGGTCTGGGTTAATCCTGCTTCAGGCAAAGGCAAACTCTTGCATGGGATTGCTTTTGCTCAAGGACCTGAGTGCACCTGCTGGGTGATGAGAAGTCCAATGTGTGTCTCAAGGGGACTTAATTTTGGGTGAGAACAGCCAGTGAATTAAATTGTATGATGTTAATTGTTAAATACCTCTGCTGGGCATGATGTACATGGTATAGAATAAGGTGTGAATAATGTCCTTGCTTCAGCTAGGATAGGGTTAATTTTCACCAGGAGCTAGGAGGTGGCTACAGCCAGGATAGACAACCGAACCAGCCAATGAGATATTTAATACCATACTGATGTCATGCCTGCTATATAAGGGCACAGAGTGGGCCAGGAATCAGGGGTGGGTCTCTGCATAGTTGAGTTTGTTCTATATCACTCATTTTCTGTATTGTTTCATTACTTTTACTGTTCTTCCTCTCCTTTTGCATGTTTCTATTAAGCTCTCCTTATCCCAACCCACTGAGTTCTGCCTTTTTCTCCCAATTCTGTTTCCCATTTCATGGGGCGGGTGGGCAGTGAGTCAGCAGCCACATAGTCCTCAGCTCTTGGCTGGGCCTAAACCATGAAAATGATGACAATTGCTTTGAAAGCAGAATACAAACTGTCAGGTTAGAGAGAAATAAAACATAAAATAAGGAAAACACTAAATAAAAAGAAAAATCACCATATTCATCATCTGAACCCTATGTTACAGACAAAACAAGAATAGAAAAGCTCGCGCTTCACAATGGATTCTTTAGCAACAGTGAGTTTGTATGAGTTATTTGCTTGAAGTTGTGGGTTTATTAAATATCAAGCAATATAAACAGGTTATTATTCAGCACTGTGACATTTTTTTGAGTTGCATTTAAATCTTTAAATATTAAAAGATGCACTGCAATATTAAAGACTGCTCATTTAAATACTGTTCATTTTTCTGACTTGTCATCCGTTTTATCTATTTGCACTTATAGAACAGAAAGGAATGAACAAAATGAGCCATCACTTTAAGACTGAAATCCAGCTAAGCTGTAGACAAGCACAAAGGGGGCAGAATTTCACTACCATCATTTTAACATTCCCTGTGCACTGGACAAGCTTGCAAGTAAAAGCCTTCTATATTATGTGCTATGTAAAGCTGAGGTCTTAAACAAGGTCTCAAAATTCCTAAAGGAACAAATTTGCAAAGCCAGGGTTACATGCTTCTTAAAAGTTATCACAAAAAAAAAAATATGATTATACAAAACAACAAAAGCCAAAGCATTGCTTAGTAAATGGCAAAACACTGTTCACGGAACTGCAGAAATTGCTCACAGAGGCCCAAGCGTATAAAGCTGCTTAAGTCATATACTATTTCTAAGAACAGCACATTTAGAAGAATTTCTCTTACATGAGAGCATTTGAAAATACTAAGGGACAAGAGAACAGCCTCCACTCTAGATATTTTTCTCATACACTTGTATCAGGAATTATGTCTATAATAAAGTTTGGTTTCATACTTGAAAATTAATACACAAATTAATGTCAAGAGAAAATCAATTCACCCTGACTTCTCAAAAGTCTTAATCATAGCTTATTGTAATTATATATATTATATTGTATATATTT
>JAAGNO010008439.1:0-13538 GCA_033439905.1 Ceryle rudis | reverse complement strand
TCCCAGGGGAGGTTGGCCGGGGCTCTGAGCACCCTGCTCTGGTTGCAGATGGCCCTGCTCCCTGCAGGGGGGCTGGAAGCAGACGACCTTGAAAGGTCCTTCCCACCCAAGCCAGTCTGTGATTCCACGATATACAAGCCAGCTCATTCATCGCCGACTGAGACAGCTGCACTGCCCTGGATGGCTACTCCTTAATTCTTCTCCAGTGACATGTCACCTGTAATGGGTAGTTGCTTCTTCTGTTCAGTGGAGGTCCACAGATTTTGATTTGCTTGCCTGCGCAGAATCAGCTGGTAAATGCAAACCTCTCTCAGGTTTCACACTGCCTGGGCATTCTTTTCTTCACTTCTCGTCCCAAGATTTGCCTCCACAGAAGGTGCTGCATGAAACCTCATCTGTATTATGAACGTTGCCAGACCACACAGGCAATGCTGGAGCTGGAACAGTACAGCGTGTGCTGGAACAGCCTTACCATCGCGTAACTGCGCTCCGGTGCCGCAGACAACAAACCACCCCAAGCGGCAAATTCAGCCCTGAATTCTCCTGCAGTAAATGGCTGTATTTGAAACGTTCCAGCAAGGCCCAGTTCTGCCACCCACGAGTCACGTTACATCAAGGGAAGGGGGAAGCAGCTCCATTCAAATCAGTGTAATGGGGACTGTTCTCCTGCCCTGAAAACAGCTCTCATATCACGGATCATAGACCTTTAAACTCTCTTCCTGCCCCAGGACAAGGCAGTGACATCTCAGCTGGACCATGACCTCACTTATCCCTGAACAGCACATGCTGATTGGCTGGAGGACTCTTCACTGATTTGCTCCAAACATGGGTACTTGAGTTTTATCAGCTCGGACTATCCCAGCCCAGTGGCCAGCCCCACACAAGGGTCTGTTTGGTTACTGGTCTAAACCTGTTGTCTCAGCAGAATCCAGACTCTTCAGGATACATTTGAAATGAAAACAACCACAGAAAGACCAGAAGTGATGAGAAGGGGTTTGTGTCCACCAGTCGCCGCTCACAAACGGCTCGCAGCACACGGACGCAGGATCCCTGTCTCACATCACGAGACCAGTTCAGCCCTCGGCATCCTCGTACGAAACACACGCTGCAGAGGTCTTGGTGTCTTGGGCTGTCTGGCAGAAGATCATTCTGTGTCTCTTGGGAGTTGCATCATGATTTTGTCCTCTCACGACTATTATTAATACTTCAAGGTCTGGGGAAATAGATTTTCCTTTTTATTCTTTTGGCTCATTAACAAACTCCGCTTGTCAGGGTCGTGTGCGAGTCACCATCACCCTCTGTTATGAGTTAGTCTATCAGCTGATGTCATTGTTTGGCCATAGTAACCTGAATGTCTTTAGTCCGTCGCCTGCAGGGTCTCTTTCCCAGTTCAGCGTAATGAGAGAACGAACCCAGCGCCAGCAGCAAATCTGTTTCCTTTTAGCAGGCAGAGATTTGAGCTAATAGTTCAGCTCTTACTTCTTCGCCTTCCCTGGGAGGTGCAAAACACCCTCTTTCTTCTCAGCTCTCTCTGCCTGGTGCCAGCTGTGAACTAACGGTAGAAGCAAATTTTCCCCAGTGCCAACACCTACATGAGTTACTCCCTTGAAAAAGGCTGTTCGTGGCTGACGTCTGACACGGTGCAGGTGCTGGATGTTGGCCTCAGAGGGTTGGTGCAGCTGGTGAGAGGCCAGGGACGCTGCCAGGAAAGGTGCTGGTGCGCGCCGACACCACTCCCACCAGTCCTTATTTTTGGTACGAGTTCAAGACTTTCACCGAGACGGGGAATTAAAAGCCTGAAGGAACAGAATGACAATCCAGTTTGACTTCTCGAGTAACACAGGCCAAACTGAACAGCCTGGGCTGCTCCTGTGCTGTCTCTAATGTAAATCTGTGAGAGTAGTTTAATGACAAGTTAAAGGGAAGAACGTTCAGCTCGTATCAGTCAATTCTTGCTGACAAGTCAGGTTTCATAAACAAGTTTTGTTTGAGGACAGTGTGGATCACAGGATCCTAGAACCGTTCTGTTTGGAAGAGACCTTCAAGATCAGGTCCAACCATTCCCCCAGCACTGCCAGGGCACCACTGACCCCTGGCCCTCAGCACCACAGCTCCACGGGGGGCTTGGAAACCCCTCCAGGGATGGGGACCCATCCTCCTTTCCTCCAAAGGAGGCAAACCCAGAGTCCTCAGCTGCTCCTCAAAGAACATGCCTTCCAGCCTTGTCACCAGCTTAGTTGCCCTCCTCTGGACGCCTAAGGGGTGGTGGAGACCCCAGAGACCTACTGACTCTCCCGGGCGTCCCATCAGAAGGTGAGAGTGATGGGCTCAAGCCAGAAATGTACACAGCCAGTGGCCCAAGCCATCTCCACACATCCCTGGGTGAACCCCTACTGGACAGGACTGCTCCAGATTCCCATGAGCCTTAGGGGACATCTCCAGAGGAGACTCAATCCAGAGTTTGTATTCACACTTTCCTCAGCGAGCCAGAGGACGACTTTCTTCCCTTTTTTCACCCTTCTCTTTCCTGGTTCCCTTTCATCCCAGGCTCTCGTGTCTCCTCGGCCAGTTCTGTGGGGACAAAGGCAGGGCCATTCTGCGGGGAGTTTGTGCCTTCCCTGCAGCTGCACATCACCCGGCGTGCACAGGCTTTCCTGGTCCTGCTCACCGGAGACATGAGTTCATTCAGGCTCCCTCCAGCTAATCACTAACAGGCATGGAAAAAAACCCCTCACACACCAGAGGAGAACATAAACATCAACGTGATGTGCACAAGCTTATGAAGACAGGACTATGTGAAACACATGGTTCCATTTGAATAAATACTCTTACATTTCCAGTCCCTTTTTTTGGGTGGGTTTCTTTTTTGGGGTGGGTTTGGTTTTTTTGTTTGTTTGGTTGGGTTTTGGGGTTTTTTTTCTTATGGTTCGTTACAGAGCTGTGAATAGCAGTGCTTGTTTTGTTGTTATTGTTGTGTTTTATGAGAACAATACCGCGTCCGTAGCTGTAGACATCAGATATCTTGGTGGGGAAGATAAGCTTCCGGCAAGAGCTCCTGGCTCCTGCCCAGGTCTCCATTAACTCCTTCTGGGATCGCTCAGGGCCTGACAGCTGGCGATGGCCAACAATGGAGTGGTCAAGAAGCCCCATATGCTCTGAAATATTTTATCTAATCTTCCTTCTTAAACACTTTCAGCCCCTACAGTTGGATTCTTCAAAGTCCTACATGCTTTCTTTGTGCTCACAAGCAATTTCCTGACAGCCTTTGGGAAGAGGCTCCTCTGCCCGGCGAGACCAAAGGAGGTGGACGTGTGTAGCATAAAGGCCCACAGAGCTCATAAATCTCTGTGAGCACCTGCCTCAGTCAACTAGCGTTTGATCAAAGGTGAGTGTGGATGGGGGAAAGTAACGGCAAGAAGGGGAACTTTTCTCCTTATACAAACATATGGGACTTCACCTACAGCCTCTGTAGCTACAGGGATGAAGTTTGGGGGGCCAAAGTGACACAAGGCAGGGCCAGATGCGTGGGCTGGACTCGACCTGCCTGAGCTTCAGCACAGGGGACGTGGTGTCTCCAGGCATGAGAGTGGTTCTGCTCTCTTGTCCAACACACCCCACCAACACAGCACCCGGCACCTTCCTCCTCTACGGGTGTCCCAGAGTCCATTGCAGGTGTGGGCCAGGATCAGGGTGCTCTGAGTTGACTCCTGGGTACCTGCAGACAGTGTTGGGAAGTGGAGTTGGCAGAGACATGGGCAGAGGCCAGTTGGATGAGCTGGATGAGCAGTGAGCCAGAGCCCCCAGCAAGGCAGCCAGGCACGGTCCTGCTCAGCTTGTCCCAGTAAACCTTGAGCACAAGGCTCAGGATGATCAAGCCTCTTCTCCAAAGCAGATGAGACACACCTTGTAGCTCCTCTGTCGGGGAGCCCGGGCAGTCTGTTTTCAGGCCATTTGCTTTATCAGGATGTGAACTCCAGAGGACATAACTGTATGGACTGTTTGGGGGGGGGAGCAGGGAACTCAGCACGCTGAAGTTTGGGATGGCTATTTGGGTACAAAGCATGGGCCTGGCCTGGTCCTCCTCCTCCTTCTCCTCCTCCTCCTCCCACTCTCTGGCCATTCTGTGCTCAACAGCCCTCCTCCATCACAGCAGCATTGTTTCCACTTCAAAAGCCTCACCAAACAGAGTCCAGCCTGCCTGAGCCCTGGCCTACAGCAGAGTGTAAACAGGCAGACCTCCTCCCGGGCAGGGCCAGGAGGCCAACTTGTGAGGACATCCCAGGGCTGAGGAATCCTGCCTGAGGGCTCAGGCATCCATGGCTGGAGGGGTGGAACCCCAGAAATGTCATGTTCCTCTGCAATGCTCTATTAATTGTTGCTGCTTTTAACACCGGGATGTGAAATCTTGTCTTTCTGGGCTGAGATTAGACAAGAGTTTGCAGATAAAGACCAAGAGGAGAAGGCAGTTCTACGCAGTGGGGCAGAGGGCCGGTGGCATGACAAAGGTAACAGGGTGGTGAGACACGTCACCAGCACAGCCAAAGAGGCACAAGCAGGGCACAGAGCATCGCAAACGCCTGATTACAGTCTCCTGAACCCCCTCCTCGCCATTCCTTACTCAGCAGCCAGCCTCCCGCCGCGCGCCTGGGATTCCAGCTGCTTGGTGAAGTGGATGAGCGTGGGCGGTCAGCAGAAAGAAAGGAAGAAGGAAAATCCAAGCTAGATCTAATCCCACCGCTTCAGGACTGCCTGAATCAGCTCTGCCAGGGGGCCTGTCGAGGACCGTGGGTTACTTCTTCATAGTAAAGGCTGAATCCACTTTCAAGCCATTTATTTATGTCTGTGTTGGGCTGGAGACCCTGTGCTGTGAGGACAGGTTGAGAGAGTTGGGGTTGTTCAGCTGGAGAAGGGAAGGCTCCGGGGAGATCTTATTGCAGCCTTTCAGTACTTAAAGGGGGCTACAAAAAAGCTGGGGAGGGACTTTTTACGAGGGCTTCTAGTGACAGGACAAGGGGCAATGGCTTTAAACTGGCAGGGGGGAGATTTAGAGGGGAGAAATTAGAAGTTCTTGATTCTGAGGGTGGTGAGATGCTGGAACAGGTTGCCTGGGAAAGCTGTGGATGCCCCATCCCTGAATGTGTTCATGATCAGGTTGGATGGGGCTTTGAGCAACCTGCTCCAGCAGGAGGTGTCCCTGCCCATGGCAGGTGGGTTGGAATGAGATGATCTTTAAGGTCCCTTCCAACCCAAAGCATTCTATGATTCTATGATGCAGTGCTTGGGAAAGGAATCAAATTAGGCAAAAAATCCGATGTAACAGCACAATTTAATCTTTCCCAGTGGGTGGATAAAACCTGGACTAACACAGAGAGACTATTCAGGTGCCCAGCATATTCTTGGAGATTCCTGCACATGACCAGTCCACTGCAGGCAACTTCTGCAAGATCTTCTCCCCCCCGCCCCGACCTGCTCCGACAGACTCTTTTCCGGCTCCCTGTTTTATTCCTGTTACATTGTCTTGTTGAAAAGCAGAGAAACAAATCTGCTGTAATTCCTAATGTTTTCCCCATCACCTAAAAGAAATGCCCAGGAACAAACGCCAAACACTCAGCATTGTATTTGCCCAAGAGAAAAGGGAGAGAAATCCCTCGATAAACACCCCTAAGGCTGTAGGAGATAGAGAAGGACTTGGGTCCCATCCCAGCTCTGCTGAGGTATTTTACTCTGCTGCACCACCTCCAGTGCTTGCTGGGCTGGGAGATCCAACCTTCTCCTACTGGGCTGCTTTCACAACTGAGCCCCACGTTCTCCCCCTTTGCTCTTCCCTCCCATTTTGGACAGAACTATGTTTATTTTGGTATTAAGTTGAAAAGCCTTTCTTCAGCTGGCTTCAGGGAAAGAGGTTTGGTTGAATGAGAGTGAAGGGGATAAAGAGAGGAAAGCACCCAGGTTAAATAGGGTCTCCCAGCCCTAAAGGTCACTCAGACATCGTGGGCTGCTCTGCCACAGCAGTGTTCTGAGACACCACAGGGGGAAATTGGGTTTTTCCAACTTTCACCAAAATCAGTAGGATTCTGCCCACTTCCTAGAACATTCCTGGAACTGAGGATCGCAGAGGTGCAGGTCTCCAAAGCCGTCACGTTCCATGTGGAGAGCTGCCACGGCGCTGAGCTCAGGGCTGCGCTCCACTCACGGCTTCCAAGCTCTTGGCCCCGGCCCCACTCCGCTCGTTTGGAGCTGCTGCAGTTAGTCTCAGCACTTGGAGAAAACACAGAACTCCTCCTTTTTTAGTCCAGCGGGCCACTGTGACACGGCAAACCAGTTTGCAAGCGACG
Organism: Ceryle rudis; assembly: GCA_033439905.1. Classification (NCBI taxonomy): domain Eukaryota; kingdom Metazoa; phylum Chordata; class Aves; order Coraciiformes; family Cerylidae; genus Ceryle; species Ceryle rudis. Next base: position 7,203 of record JAAGNO010008439.1, on the reverse strand, counting down.
CACAGCAAGTCCCGGCACAGCTCGGGTAGAGAGCAGCCTGTTGCAGCCCGAGGAGCAGCAGCCACGGGTATCGCTGCTGCACATACAGCCCAGATGGCTGCTCCAAATCCATCCTGATTTCACGTGAAAATAACCCTGTCGTTAATCATTCCCACAAGGAGGGCACGTCCTGCTGCGTACAGCAGGAGTTTGAGGAATACGACAGATACAAATCACAGCCCGACACACCGGGGGGTGTTCTGCGCTTCGGCTGCTCTGTCCACATATTGGTAGAAAATGGGCAAGTAGGAAATTCGTTCTGCACCAGTCTGGAGTGCAGAGGGACTTGTTGTGTCCATTCAAAGTGCTACAAGCTGGTGAAAAAATATTATGGGGCAAATCTCTCACCTCCTTTGCCACTTCCACATCTCTTGTGTTGCTGCGTCAGATTTGAGCTTCTAATGGAGAGGGCCCTGGTTTAGTCTCAGCCTTTGCACTGTCGTCTCTTGTCCAGCACTAGCTCTGGGCACCTCTGCCAACCCCTCAACAAGATCTACCAGCCAGTGGTAACCACACCCTGGGCAGGAGCAGAGCCCAGGAGATAATCTGACAAGAGCAGCTACCCGTAACGAAGCAGAGGAGGCTTTAGCAGAACGTGGGGGAATAGGAGCCCATGAAACCCCCCTGACAAAGCAGTTTAATTATCTTCATTCACAGAGAACAAGCTTAGAAGAGATAAAATGCTCTGGGAGTCTTATCGCGCCGCTTCATTAGAGCGTTGGATACGGTTCATAGCCCCAGAGAGAAACCAGAGAAATATCGACCTGCTGTACGATGGGTACAGGAGAAATGAAAAGAGTGAACTGTGAGTGACTGTAAATGGGTCAGTGTGACACCAGGAGAGGGAGTCGGGACAGTCACGCTGCTGGAGGGGTCAGAGGATCTCGAGCGTTTCAGGTTCACGTGCGACAGAGTAACCAAAATCCATCCGGGCTTAGCAATTGGCTTGGAAATCTTCCAGGAATCTCCGGTTTCCGGCAAGCTGGAGATCAACCAAACCATCCTCCTGGTATTTCGGCTCCGCGTTCAGACAAAGCTGAGCAGCAAAGGAGCCTGAATTTGGTGTTTGCACAGCAAGCGAGCAGAGGTGCTGCACAGCCCAAGAACGCTGCAGTTCTGGTCAAAGCTTACGCCAGTTCTTGGACTACTCATTCTGATGCAAAGTCTCTATTCCAGCTACTGTGCTGAGCAGGCACCGCTCTTCCCTGGAAGGAAGGGCTGGGATGAGGCTCAGGCTCACAAAAAATGCTGGGAGGGCTGGAACCCCTCTGCTGGGAGGCCAGGCTGAGAGAGTTGGGCTTGTTCAGCCTGGAGAAGAGAAGGCTCCGGGGAGACCTTCTGGGGGCCTTTCAGGATTTCAAGGGGCCTGGCAGAAAGCTGGGGAGGGCTCTTCATCAGGGAGTGTAGTGGTAGGATGAGGAGTAACGGCTTCAAACTGGAAGAGGGGAGACTCAGACTGGACATTAGGAAGAAGTTCTTCACTCTGAGGGTGGTGAGACACTGGAGCAGGTTGCCCAGAGAAGCTGTGGGTGCTCCATCACTGGATGTGTTCAGGGACGGGTTGGATGGAGCTTTGAGCAACCCGGTCTAGTGGGAGGTGCCCCTGCCCGTGGTGAGGAGTTGGAGCGGGATGACCTTTAACCCAAGCCCACCCCAAACCATTCTGTGACGATCCTATGAATTCTAATGACCTCACTGAATGTCCTCCAGCACTCGCTGCGTCTGAGGTTCAAGCCATCACTTAAATTTCCTGCCATTGTCCCTCACAGTCCCCAGACTGCGGATCCAGCGATGCTTCTACCCCTTGCCTTTCTTGACCTAGAGCACTGCTCCAAGTTGCTTCTAATTAAGCAGAGTTGTGTTTAATTCAGCGACGGCTCAGCACCTTACAGGGCCGCTCCATTCAATATATGGGCTCCAGCTCATCTTCATCATGTTTCATGGGTCACTTCACCCCCTAGCAACCCGCATCCAGACAGAGAGCTCGTGCCCTTCTCCAAGGCCAGCTGCAGGGTCCAGACAACCCGAGAAGATGAGGAAATGGTGCTCCCAAGAGGCTCGGGTGAGACACACCTTCAGAAGTATGTATGAGCAAGACGGAGGTCATGAAATATTGTACACCTTAGCAAAAGGCTGGTGAAGGAAATTCTTGGCTCACACTTAAGGCACTTTTTCCAAAGTGTTTGTCACTGGCACTCCCAGCAACACCCCCTTGGTGTGGAAAATCTGTCCAACATATAAAATAACACAAAACATCCCCTCTCTGTGTCTGCTAGTATGTTGTTCTGCTCTGGTCTGAGCCTTAAATAACGTCCTGCAGTGAGAGAAGCTTCTCAGATATATGGAGATCACTATTCCAGGTGGACTCCAGGTATTCCTTGACTCTATGATCTGCGTGGGTGAAGTGGGTCCTAAAGAGCTGTTAGCTCTGCTTAGTCTCTGCTTCTTCCCATCCATCCTCCCTGCTTGTCTGCCTTTCGCTAAGTAGCTGAGCTAATTCCTGCACTAGACGGAAAAGCCTGGGTGGAAACCTTGTGTCAGAGAGAGCTGAAGAGAGCAGGAAGGGATGTGACTGCTGGCCACCAGTGTGACTTCATGGAGCTGTCCATGTGTTGGAGAAGACACTGGCTGCGCACTCCAATTCCTCTCTAAATACCAGAACAAGATTAAACAAGCTACGTCTCAAGGCATCCATAAACCGAACCTTGTGAGGGCCACAGAGTTCTCCTGGTGCCCCAGGCAAGGGGTTCCAGGTCTGATGAGCCCAGCTGATGACCCAAAATGGACACCAAAATGAACCGAGTCCCCCAGACATTCACCCCACATCGTGGCTGGGGCACCATCCCCGTATTTCCATGTGCTGGGTTGGATTCCGAAAGGAAAATATGTTCCTAAAGCCACAGAGCCCTTCGGCTCCTTTTGGAACCGAACCAAAAATGTACCTCCCCTCCCCCTGCATTTCCCCCCGACACACCTTTCCTTCCACTGGAACATAACCCCAAATAAGATGTTGGCCTGACATTAAAGCAAAATGTATAAATATTTTTAAAAAGAGAAGAATTCCTGCCTCTCTAACAGTTTGCTCCGACTAATAGGTTTCAGATGTCTTACATACTTCATTCATTCAGCCCCATTCAGTCTCCTAGGAGCCCCCGCTGTATTTATTAAACACAGCAATTGTGGAATGTTCAGCACTTACAGAATAAGACACACCATTTTATTATTATTATTATTATTATTATTATTAAGGGAAAAAAAAAATGTAATTAGAAAGCTTTGTGAGTGACCTCAAACTGTCATTCTGGTTCCAATCCCAGCGCCCACTCCAGCATTCGGCCGCTGTCCCAAAGGCTGTGCCCTTTGGGGATTGTGCAAACCCCTCGAGAACACATTTCATTTTTCTTTTTCTTTTTCTTTTTTTTTTCCATCCTTAGCGGGATCGTTTCGCTGCCTTCCTGGAGCACCTCCTCTCACTGTGCTATTATTAAGCATGTACTTTTGGACACTTGGCTCTCCAACGTCTCTCGTCTCTGCAGCCTCAGTAACTCGTCCCAATTCTAGACGCGAGTCAAGCCCTGAAGTCCTGCAGGGTGCCAGTGCTAATTTCAGCAGCAAAGAGCTGGAGAACACGAGATCTTTCCTAGAGGGATTCAGATGGAAGCAGACATAATAGAAGAGCCATTTTTCATTACAATGCTGGCAGGAAGAGCAGAGGAGGATGTCTGGACTAGAAGCACTGTAGAGAGGCAAGAGATGGAGTTTGTTCCAGCAAAAGTAACCTGCCAGCACTGGGTGACTGGTCAGAATGGTTTGCTGGAGCCTGGCGTTGTCCCAGCCCTTCTTTGGGGAGAGACTCATCAAAAGCTGATCTTAAAGGGTATATGAGGCCCTGAGTCTGGGCTGGGAGGATCTGGCAGGAGCCAGCAGCGGAGAAATGGCCTTTGCTTAAGGCCACCTCCGGTCTGTGTGACCCGATGTATTTCTGTCAAGGTCTTGAGTGCACTCATAGAACTTAATGGTCCCCAGCCAGCCTCGCCTGGGGCCCCTGGGCCAGGAGCTCCATCCAGCTCAGCCCTGCCTGAGTTAGGTCCAAGCTGAGCCTGTCCCCAGCTCTGGTCACCGTCTCTGCCCGGGCCCTGCTGGGTGCGGATCCTGCCCAGAGAGCTGTGTTGCCTTTCTCACCCCCCAGCTCTCTGTACCGTAGGGAGCAGCCAACCCTCTCCTGAGGGCACTGCAAGGACCAGGGCACAGCACAGCTGGTGTCCAGGAGCAAGCACGGCTGGGAGGAAGCAAAGGACTCAGCTGAGATGAGCCCTAGGAAGGCATCAGCAGTGCCACGGGGGCTGTAGGCACAGCCCTAGGACAGAGTGACAGCTACACAGCTTCTGGCTCTTGCTGTTGTCTCCAGACCCCGATCACCAGACCACCAACAAGACCTGGGGACGGCAACGTACAAAAGGGTTTAGTAGAACTGCCACCTCCCCCGCCCGCAAGCTGCTGCCTCTGAGTGTCCTCGCAGCACTGTGGAAAGGGCCTCTCTTTGTGTGACTGAGGAGACATCTTCATCCCTTCCAGCTCCCCTTTCACCAGCTCTGATCACCACAGGCCGTGCCACTGCTCTGGGCTTTTTCTTCCCGCAGTGGCAGCTGTTTCGCAGGAACAGCCGAGCCCTAAACAAACACATCATGGGAAGAGTGACCTCTCCCCGAAGGTGTTATGATTCATTTGTCACCCTTTTTCAGCTGAAGAGCTCCACACCCATGTCCACATAGGAGACCCCCTGGTCCATGGGAACTGCACTGGTGTCACTGTTTCCACATCGCCGCCTGCTTCAAAGCCTTGTCCCAGACACGCTCCCGAGGGAGTCGTTGGTTTCGAGTCAGGATCCTTGATTATTAGTCCCACTGCAGGAGGTTAGGAATAGATGAACACCAGTGTGCTATAAAATGCACCAAATGTGCCGAGAGTCACTTCAGAGCCTTCGCTTCCCAGAAGTGTACTTGGCACAGAGCTCCGCGGGTGGGTTGCCACAGAGCACAGAGGCATCGGTCAGAGCCTCCATGCCTGGGGCTCCAAAAGCTGTAGGAAACCCCAGACCAGTTTAGGGATCTGAGAGTCTACATTCAAGGATCTGGGACATCAACCCCTGAAGCAACCCAAACTTTCAACTCCCCATTTCAAAGTTGCTCCATCTTGATACTTCAGTGTCAGTCATCAGTGTGCTCGTGGTGTATTTACAGACTTTCTGGAGAGATGCCCAGTCCATGAGCTTAAACTGGCGCCCCAGTCCGAGCATCTGACCATGTACTGGAAAAAACCCTAAGGAAGATTCCTGCCCATTCCTGAAACTTGGTGCCTCAGGGACAACACTACTCCTCATCCCATTATGGGTTTCCAGCCTTTTTCCGAGGCTGGCTGAGCATCTGCTGGTGATTAAGGGTTTTGTCATTTGGAAAGAGCTGACAATTACCTCCAATTATTCAAACTAGGTCAGGTTCTTCAGCACAAGTTTATGTGATGACTGTTGGCTGGAAGTGAGGCTTTCAAACCCCAGTAGTCATCAGAGAGCAGAGTCCACCTCTCCTTTCTAACATTCAGGAAAGAAATTCCTTCCCTAAATAACAGGTCCTGGTCTCACAGGACTTGGCCTTCTGAGTTTTCAACCACGCTTCGGGACAAAGCCTTCAGGTGTTTTGGAGTTAGCCTGTAGAATTACAGGGGAGAGCAGATCACAGGCAGCAGGACACAACAGACAAACGAAGAGCAGACCCTTCCTCACCAGTGGCTGGACCGGTCGTGTGTCACCTGGGCAGTCGGGACAGAGGGATTCTGCCCCATTTCCTGAGTGCTCTGGGTCTGGCTTTGTATTTGTAGCTAGAAGGGTGCCAGTAACACATGATGGTCTGGCTACCACTGAGCAGAGCTCGCAGCATCGTGGCTGTCCCTCCAACCTCCCAGGAGGCTGGGGGGGGACAGAGCCAGGACAGCTGACCCCAGCTGCCCCCAGAGATGGTCCACACCACATGACATCGACATCGCGCAATAGAAGCTAACAGAAATGGGGGGGAGGATTTGTTATTAAGGGGTTTGTGTTCCCTGACTTCCTGGGGGCTGGACATCACCTGCTAATGGGAAGTAGAGGATCCTTTTCTTTTGTTTCCTTTGCTTCTGCACAGGACCTTTGCTCAAGTGACAGTTAAAACTGCTCCAGGCTCCCTGTGCTCCGTGGTGCTCGTTCAGGGCTCAACGTGCCTGAAAAGCCACCTCAGGAACCGTCCCCGCAGCAGGAACCGCAGGAAGGTGGAGAGAGTTGAGCACCTGAGGCGGGTTTTTGGCAGTGCTGCCTGCAGAGAAGACTCCTTTGAAGACAGAAGCAAGTCACACAAACCCCAACACGGAGCAACAACCCCAGTTAATGAGATAGTTAAAATGGTCCAAACACAACTGGAAAATATGCGGCACTGAAAGGCCAGTGTATTCAAATTCCTTCTCCCTAATTACATGTGATTGCTTTTTGGCAAGCGCTCAACCTGCCAGAGCAGTGAGGTTTTACAAACATTCACATCGGCATTAGATCATTGTTTGAATGAGTTATTGGCAGCCCAAATCTGAAGTAAAAACATAGTTTAAAGAAGACCATATTGGACAGGGTGAAGCTGTCTGCTTTCAGATCCCCCCATTGTCTCTGGACACCCCAGGCCCCCCCTCTCGCTGTGTGTCACTCCCATCACAACAGCATTCCCAGTATGGGTGTCACGCTCTTGTGTGTCCTGACACGGGTCTGTCACCCGTGCAGACAACAGGCTGCCTGGCTGGACTCCTTTGCCGCACTGCAGCGTGGCAAGGGCAGGTTTGGAAGTTCCGTGGTGCGGAGGGAGGACACCGTGCGCAACCGGTACCTGCGAAGGCTCGGAGCACAGCGGTTACAGACAGTGCCTGTCGACGTACTCTGGTGACCTTCGCTGGTCTGCGTTATACCAGTGGTAGGACCAGTGGAGACTGCAGATTCAGTGGACCAGACTGAACAGTGTAGAATCATGGAATCATTTTGGTTGGAAGAGATCTTCCAGAGCATCAAGTCCACCCATTCCCCCAGCACTGCCAGGGCCCCACTGACCCCTGGCCCTCAGCACCACAGCTCCACGGGGGGCTTGGAAACCCCTC
>JAAGNO010008438.1:128552-140864 GCA_033439905.1 Ceryle rudis | reverse complement strand
AGGGGTTTCCAAGCCCCCCGTGGAGCTGTGGTGCTGAGGGCCAGGGGTCAGTGGTGCCCTGGCAGCGCTGGGGGAGCTGAAAGGTCTCTGCCAAGCAGAACGATTCTGATTCTGGGTGTGGTTAAGCAGAAAGCCGTAGCAAAGAGCCCTGTTCGTAGGGACTCGCTCTCCAGAGCCTGGACCTGCCTCAGTAGCCCTGCAGCCTGACCACTTGGTGGAGCCAAAAAATTGTTTATTGTGAAAGGCTACGGGCAAATAGGGAAAGAAATCGGGATTATTCCCAGCACAGCACAGAGCTCTCCCCATAACCAGGCTTTGCAGCACTTCTGCTGTTTAGATTAATTGTTGTGTAGCAGTTTCTAACGTTCAAGTGCAATGTTGGCTTGTGGGAATTAAGCCTTAAAATAAATTTCATCAGGTTTAGAACTAGTTCAGTGAAAACGAGAAAACCTTTGGGAGATTTGAAATCTTTTATCTGATTTTATTACTGGTGGTTTATATCGATAGCTCTGTATTGGAACATAGGAAAATGAAATAAAACCCTGATGGATTTAAGAGCAAATACTTTAGGTTTGTTTTCTGCTTTAATTTTCACTTCTCCCTCCTTAGACGTTTAAGCACAGCCAGTCCCATTCTTTCTAAGTAGTTTGGTCTTTTCCTTACTGTCTTTAATTGGTCTTTTTTTCCCTGGTTCTCAGGTGCTGATGCTGCAGAAGACGAAGAAGTGGATGTAACCAGTGTGGATCCCATTGCTGCCTTCTGTAGCAGGTGAAAGAATATCTTCTTTTAAGTGTGAATACAAAATGCATCACTGACATTCCCCGTGTAATGTGGTACAGTAACCCCAGGTTTTAAACACAAGCATGGTTTTTTTTTCCTTCACAGCGATGAAGAACTGGAGGACTCCAAGGCTCTGCTTTACTTACCCATTGCTCCTGAAGTTGAAGATCCAGAAGAAAACCCCTATGGGCCTCCACCAGATGCAGTTCAGAGCTCTTTAACTGATGAGGGAATCGGCTCTGAGAAGAAGAGGCAGTCCTCCTCTGATGGACCTCAGGCACCAAAGAAGAAGCCCAAAACCACCAACATCGAACTACAAGGAGTACCTAACGACGGTGCGTAGAAGCTGCCCTTGGTTTAGTGCCTGTTCTGTGTCTGAGATGGTTTTCAGCTTTGCCTGAACTTTGTCTTGAAGGCCAGAAGTTCAGGTCACTTCTTCTTAGTTTTCTCCTTCCTTTGAAGTCGCTTAACGAGCAAGGGTTTCCTGAAACAGTTTTTCACGCTGTTTGCGTCTAACACCAAGAGCTGCGCGTGCTGATAGAAGCACCCTGAGGGCTGGTCCTCTTTGTCTCTCCGCAGAAGTCCATCCGCTGCTGGGTGTGAAGGGAGATGGTAAATCCAAGAAGAAGCAAGCAGGCAGGCCTAAAGGATCAAAAGGTAAAGACAAAGATTCTCCATTTAAACCGAAACTCTACAAAGGGGACAGAGGTGCTTTACCTCTGGAAGGAGCAGCGAAGGGTAAAGTGCAGGCGGAGCTGGGACAGCCTTTGACAGGTAAGGAACCCAGCGTGAGCGTCGTTGCCTTGCTTGGTGGCCTTGCTTTGTACAGACCCTGACTTCATAGAGTCCTAGCGTTTTATCTTCCCAGATGGCACTTGCTCACTTTATGTTTACCTGCTGTCAAGGACAGGCAAAACTTTACCTTTTTTTAAATATTTGTTATAAAACTGACACCCGTGCCTGGGTTATTTCATCTGAAGAGCCTGCAGGGTTTTGATAGAGGCCGGGTGCTATTCCAAAAGCAACAAATCTTCTGATAGTTTTATTCTTTTCGATAACTTATCAACTCTTCCATAAACAGTACTGATGTTTGGGTTTGGTGGGCTGCTTTTGAGAGGGGAAAACTGTAAAGAGCGAAGGATTCCGAAGCTGAAATCGGTGCCCTCAATACCGGGCAGAGTGGTGAAGAACAGGAAAGTTCTGTACGCAGAGCCAGGAAATGGAGCATCGATAATGGTCCGTTTGATAAACGAGCCCCGAGATAAAATGCAGGAGCTGAATTTTCTACTCCTCCTGAATTTTCCACTCCTAGCTATACAGCAGCTTCAGTTAAATTCCAGAAAGTACGGTTGCTGTAAATGAAAATAGGTTTGAGTGGATTTTTCTCAGCCCTCCTTTTTTATTTGTCATATTTTCTTGACTGTGTACTAAACCAGAACTGTTGCTGTCGCTTTTGTTGGGGCCCAGACTTGGTCTCAGAGAGATTTAAGTGTTTCCCATCTGTTTTATTTGCTGCTTCAGCTTCTCACGTGGGAAAGGTTCATTCGAGCGCAGTACCGCAAGCACGCGTTTGGGTTTAGTGATGCTGACGCCTTTGTTTCAGCCGGTAGTGAAGAGCTCAGGGTTGATACATAAACAGCTTCAAAGGCACAGTGTAATTGACATATCAAATTTTGCATTTCCTTGAACTCAGCAGCTGCTGCTGTGGATTTTAGACTGGACAGAAGTGATTTTATTCCCCCCCACCTTCTTTCCCTCACCGCTGGTCCTGTGCTACCCACCTCGCTCATTGTCCTTCCTGCTCAGCTCCTGTTACCTTGCTTGGACTAGAACTGATAATGGCTGTCTGCAGAAAGCCTCTACATGGCAAAAGGTGGTGGGTGTTTTCTGGGCTTCCACTTGATCCTTTCCCGCTGCACCGTGCGCAATCCAGAAATGAAACAGCCACGAATACCCGTAGGCCTTGTTTGTAGCCTGGGAGGTGCTGTTTAGCTGCTAGTGTTGGATTTACCAGACAGGGTGATTCTCTTTTGATTTCTCAGGTCATTAGGGTGTGTCAAGTGCGTTTTAAAGGATGGGAGTAAGGAATTAGCTGGATCGTGTGGATCCTCAGGTGCCTTTTGCTGGCATCTGTTCCCTGTCCTGAGCGCGCTCTTGTACTGTGCAGGACGCACGCGGCCGGTTTGAAGACCAGAAGAGTATAATCATTACTTTGATCAGCAGGCCCGTCAGTTACTTTCTTTTCTCACGCTGCTAATTAACACGACCATATGCAAAAGAATATAAATGAGAAAGGATCACCGGAAACTCAACAGTGCGGCTTCCAAACCGGATCTCAGTCATTTGCTCTCAAAACCCCAGTGCTGGATACTTTGACTTTTCCACGTTTAAGCAATCTGTTTTCAGAGTAGTTTTTCATAGCAAGTATGTTTGTTCAGCTTTTTTAAGATATGTTTATGTGACTTTGTCTCACTCGTTTCACGCGTCTGCGTGGTCTGCGCTCGTCGGCAGATCTCGGCGTGCTTTCTTCTCGCAGCTTCTGCTCGCTCGCACTGGTCTGTCCAGAGAGCTGCGGAAATAATCCTCCCGTTTCAAATGAAGCACCATTCCGGGCAGACCCTTTCTTGCAAAGCCGCGTCTGGGAGGGTGTTTGTGGGGTTTTGCTCGGAACGCCCCCGTGCAGCTGTTGTCACAGAGCCGCTGTGAAAGAGAGCGCTGGAATTTTACTGCTGCTGAGTTGGGGCTGCACAGACCCACGCCGCTGGCTTTGCAGTTTGGACGCTGTAAAATGGAATTTATCTTTTCTTATGAACAAATGGGTTTAGACCCAACTTCCTGACTTACTTGACCATCTGTTGTAGGTGGTAGAGCTTTCTAAAATTGACTTTTGGTCTTTGTTGCCCATAAGCACATTTAAGGTGCTTTTCCATGGTGATGTTCTTCCGCTCGGTGGAGATACAGCTGAATAATATTGCTGTGATGGACTCCTGCCTCTCGTTAGGACCTGCTACGGTGCAGTACTGCTGACTGAAGAGGATCTAACAGATCCAGGCAGTAGATCTCAGGAGTCAGTGTTGAGTGTCCATACGAGTCACGCTACGAGAACAGATTGTCCACTGAAAGAACCCATCACTTGGATCTTTCCAAACTCCCAGCGCTCTCTTAGCCCGGGACGTTCACGTCTGTCTGTGTTCTCTTTATGGCTTGCACTCACAGTTCCTATTTTTGAGCAGTCTTTTTGGTGGGGTTGCTGCTGTTCCACCACGGGCACACGCACACTTCCAATTACACGTGGCCACCTGCCTGGGACCCCACTGCCAGGCTGCCTCTCCTGTCTGTCGTGCGCGAAGCTGTCGGTTCTGCTGTTGCTTTCCGAAGTAACTAATCTGTCGCTAAAACAGTCACACGAGCTGCATTTCTCCTCTGGAAGCTGCTTGCTGATACACCGTAACACAGCGTCTCTCCGCAAGCTGCGTGGCCGGGACTGGGAGCCTGGTGCAAGAGCATCTGTGTCGCTGCGCTGAGCAACCCAGCGGCAAACGGTTATGATTCTTAAAGCGCGTGTCAAAATCAGGTTCCAGTATAAACAACCTGAAAAGCTCAATCCATTTTCTAGTTTTAGAATACAATTTTACAGCAATCTGGTGTAACCCAAACTTTGGTGAAACTTGTTGTTTTCAGTTGTGCTTTTGCTCTGAGATTGGTGAATCAAAACAAATTTACACCAGGTAAGTTTGATGAGAAGTTTGTGGAGTAAAAGCGGAGAGTTCTGTGGCCACCTTGCCCATGCCTGTGCAGCTGATCTCAAGTGCAAGTACAGAAATGCTGGAGACCTTAATTTGCCGTAGATGGTATCTTGTTGGTTACATCTCATCCTGAAAAGAACGGCTTTAGCTAGAAAATCGTTGTTCTCTTTCATTTTTTTTTCTGGAAGTGCTGCTGTATTTTGTGGTTTGGTTTCTGGTAACATCTGTTTGAGTCTGGTTGTTTATTTTTCACCTGTCTTTGATCTCTTTAGCAGGTGGTGCAATCTCAGAATTGTTATGAAGACACTCTTCTTTATCTTCCTGTATTCTTTCCTCTGTTGGCACCGTAATGTGGAAAATAGATGAAATGCTCAGTCAGAGTGGACTGGCTAATACAGGAGACTGCTTGTTCATGGATTCAGGGAGTGACTTTTGTAAGAAACGAGTATGGAAGAGGAAACAGCCTTCATTCCTCCGTGGCCGCCCCCTCGTCGGACAGCGTGAGATGCTGGCTCTCAGGTCAGGCGATTTGCAAAGAGACTTGATGGGACTTTGTGTTGACATCTATCGCTGGTTCTGAAGTGAGCTGGTACCCAGCACTCTGCCACTCCAGAGCTTATCAGCCACTGTCCTTTAAATATTATTATTTTTTTTGTTGTTCCTGGATTGAAGAATACCCAAAGTGTGTATTTTTGATCCCTGATGCCGTATGACTCTGTATCCCGCAAACTTCCCTTTCTTTGCTGTTAATTTTCCTGGCAGTGAGTTGTAAGTCCTCTGGTGCCAGCTGCGTTACCCCAGCAGCTTTTCTCTTAGCTCTGTGTGACGCCTTCTGTGCCGACACGCTTAGCGAAGCCCTGCTGCTGATTATGTGCCAGGTTTGATTTCATCTCAAGTGGATACAGTTCTGATGTGAAGAATCAAGACGCCCTCTGAAGTCCGCAAAGAATGAATCTTCATATTGTGAATATTTGAGACGTGAAGGATGAGTCTGCTTACGGGAGGAGGAACAAGTGACAGTAGCTCTAGATAAAGTACTGGGTTTATGGGCTCTCTTCTCGCCTGTGACACAAAAAGCTGTGTTGGCAGTTTCTTTCTGTCCTTGTAAGTGTTTTTTAATCTCTTTCCTGTGAGGTGTCCTACCAGAAGCAATTGGTTTCCTCCTTAGCTGGTAGGCACTGGCAGTTAGAGAAAAACCAGAACTAATATTTCTCTGAACTGACACGGGTTTTTCAGGGCTTTTTTTCCCCCCTACTTCTGGATCAGGAATGGAGGAAAGGTGAATGCTAACAGCTCGTTCCCAGCCACGCTTTAACCTTTTCTTCCTTAAAGACGGTTGTAGTGTTTTCCTTGTGGGAACGGGAAGAGACACTTTCTCTCTCCTGTACCTGCAGCCCGACAGGGCTCTGTACTAGACCAGTCGCCTCTTAAGAGGAAGTTTTCCATTCTAACGCCCCTTTTTTTGCAGACTTTTATAATTCCTATGCAATTACTTGCAGTTTTTCCCCAGACATAGTTATTGAGGTTATCACCATGTCTTTAAATTTTCAAAGGATCCTGCAGACATTAAAAGCCAAGAGGAGGAGTCACAAAGAGATTTATTAATTTGCAGTCAGAAGCGTGCAGTAGTTTCATGCGAGATAAGCACGGGAAAAGAGGAGACGTTTTAAACCACAAGTTGGGGTTTTTTCAAACCTGCTGTTTTCATTTCTGGCTTTGATACAGTGCCCCGCTTCAGGCAGTGACATTCATCCCCCTGCGTGCAGGCAGCACTGGGCTTCCTTGTTCTTTTTGCTCGTAGGGTGACTCGCATCTTTCCAGGAACCCCCCCCGTCTGTGGCGTGGCTGAACCCCCAGCTTGGAGAGACGCACAGGCAGTGGTTCTCTAGATTGTTTTAAAGCTCTGATTTGCCACAGGCTCCAGCCTTCATTTCAGTTCCAACTTCTCTGTACAGTGTATATGGCCTTGGTTTATTTTCTTCCGTCTTTTATTTTATTTTTTTGGCATCTAGTTTTGTACAATATTTGTCGGGTGCTGGCTTGCCGATAGCGCATAGCAGTGATGTTAGGATTCGTGTCTGTAAATAAAGAGGTATGGTTTATTTCCTAAAGTCAACCGGTAACTTTGGGTTTTGTGGTGCAAACGCAAACGTTGTGACTTCAACCGCAGCCAGTGGGTTGTTGTTTGGGGTTTTTTTAGTGTGGTTGGTTGATGACAGAGGAGTAACTTTTTCTGCAGCCTGGTAAAAGCCGCGTGTGCCTGAGCGCAGCCTGGGCACTCCGAGACCTGCAAAAGGGGAGATGAACTGGAAGTGCTGGTGTAGGGTTCACCTCCAGGGACACTGAACTCGAAAAATACATACACTGGATCTTCAGAAGTCTTCATTTTGATAAATTAAGGAGCATTGGGAAGAGAAAAACAGATACTCGATAGCAGAGCTGTTGAAGAACGCGGCAATCCAAATCCTTTCTGCAATCCCTAATCAGTTGCTGGTAAGGAGACCCTGATGATTGAGCTGCCTTGACCATGGTTCAAGTGCTCCATCAAAAAGTGATTTTTTTTTCATGATGAACTTTTTTAGTAGCGTGTTTCTCTTTTGGGACACTTCAGCACTAAGTGAATTACACTGGGACGTCTCCTCTTCGAGCGCGTCGCTGCGGTGGCAGCATACGGGTGGTTTCTGTTCTACAGAAGCATCAGCTGAATGTGGAGCTTTGGGCTGGGATCTGCTATGGGGGTCGGTGGCCGGACGTGATGCAGAGCCCGGGGCTGGGCCTCGCAGCTCCCCGAGCGGTGCTGTGGGGCCAGCGCTGCCGACTCCCGTCCGAGTCTGACAGTGGGTGTCTGATGTGCTGAGTCCTTGCCTCAGAGGACTCGCTTTGGCTTCAGCCTTAGGGGAGTTCTCTGTTCATCCTCAGAAGGTCCAGGGCCATGTTCTGATCCCAGCAGCCGGACTGTGACATCGGCACCGCTGCCGCGGGGACCGGAGCGACTGCGCTGAGCCCTGCGTAGGGCTGGGTACCACCAGCCATGAGATGCTGTTCAGATTTGATTGCAGTGCCATCAGAGTATCTAGAGCTTGAGATCGTGATCTTGGTAATTGGGGGAGTACTTGCGGGATATGCATTTATGGGACAGAACTGTGCAGGCGCTGCAGAGGAATCGTGGTTTCCCTGCGCTCGGCAGCATTAGCTGAAGGGTTCCGGTAACCATTACTGATAGCGCTCTCTAGTTTGGTGGGAAAGTTAAACTGGAGCAGTGCTTCTTTACAGTGGAAAGTCATCTAAAATAGCATCTAAAATCTTCCAGAGAAGGGAGGACTTAATGCTTTTAAATGGTCAGAGGGATCCCATTTGCTGGAATATCGTGGATTAAAACATTCTGCTGCCTTGTTACAAGAACTGGAATTCACGACGCGTGTTCTGACTGACGCAGCGATGTGTTGTGTCTTCTTTAGCAGGGCTGTACTTCAGGACTGTCTTCTTGGAGGATTTCTCCTGTGGAAGGATTAGGTCTTGAAGATGATGCTGGTGGGATTTCAGAGATACTGAGTTGGAAGACTTAGAAGGAATGATTTTGTGGGGCTTTTTGACTCCTGAATTTGTGTGGCTTTGGAAAGTGGCGTGTCTGATGGCAAACCCCGGTATGAAGACCTTGGGGAACAGCCACATCCTTGGGATAGTTCTTTGTGCTTTCTGTCTCCCGTTGGTGGTGTCCTTTGGGGCAGTTACCATCCCAGCAGAGCTGAAGACTGTTGTAGCAAAAGTGGCCATCAACGCCACCTCCTGCAGCGTCACCTGCGGGCTGGGCGTCAGGCTGGAGGAGCTGTGCGAGATCAGCCCCGCCGGAGAGAGGAGGAACTGTACCTTGCGCCGGTCCGGCTGCGTGTCCACCTGGATTTGTGGCTTGCTCCACTTCACCGTCCCCATGGGCAAACCCTTCCAGGTCAGCTGCTTGGCCTCGGACGCGGTCGGCTTTGAGCACGGAGCCTATAGCTATACGTGGAGGTTTGCCCCCGGCCTTATCACCACCAATGATTTACTGTTCAAACCTTTCAAAAACCCCCACCCTGGTCTCAGACTTTCCCCTACCAGGGAGTCTGATGCAGGGACGTACCGATGTGACGTGCAGATGTTGAAGACATTAAAAATCCTCAAGAGGATCTACTTTGGGGTCAGAGTGATCCAAAATGACTTAGCAGATCTGAACTTTCAAAAATCCTTGACTTGGGAACAGAAATTGGTAGCAAATGAGCAGGAAGGAAAGCCGGAGAATGGCGCTCCAGCAGAAGTGCAAGAACAGCAGCACTTTTGGCAAGGAGAATTGTTTTACGTATGCTTGGTAGGAGCTGGAAGTGGAGTGATAGGAGGTGTCTTGGTGAGCGCAGCTCTCTACATCTTGAAGAAGATTTTGAGATGGAGAGCTGCCAAGAAATGAACTGGGATTTAACGCATTTCCTTGTCTCTGTCTCTGTGTTAGTACTGACCCAGTATTTCGTGGCCATGTTACGTTTTTCCTGGTTGACACAGTTTATTGGCAAATATTTTCTTAAGCTTCAGAGTCTGGTAAGTTAGTACAGGACTGTAGAACCAGAGCTTGAGTCTTAATGGAGTAGTGCAGACAGTAGCTCCAGATGGAGCAGAGCAGTTTCTCTCCACGCTGTGGGAAACCGTGGTCTGGAATGGTCCAGACAGGAGTTGGAGGACACGGAGCCCACTGCTCACGACCTTGCTGTGCTCCTCTGATGGACCTTCATTTGACACCTAGGCGTTTGGGGGTTTTTATTTAGCTAATAACTTGTCATCCTTATTCCTGTCTCACTTCCTCGAACTTCTCCTGCCTTGCCGACAGCTCTGTGGCGATGGGAGCTGACACAGATGGCCCTTTGGGAGATGGTGTTTCTCCAGCGAGAGGCCCAAAGCAGTAAGGACACTTCTGAGGTGGCCTTACAGAGCAGGTTTCCTGGCTGTCTGGTGTCCTTTCCATCAGATCCAAGCGGTCCAGTCTCAGTAGCTATGGGGATGAGGGGAGGGCCACCACCGCCCGCTTCCTCAACAGAGGTTTACCTCCTTCCACTAGAGCCTGGAAAACCGTGAAGTATCTTCAAGCAGTAGCTTGGAGCTTGCCCTGTTTCCTTTGCAGTGTAGAACAGCAAAGCCGGGAGCGTCTGGGGGTAGCACAAGCAAATCTTCAGTTTGAGCGCTGCTGCTCAGGCACGTGACGGGGTGTTTTTAATCGTGACTGGGAGCTGAGCTCATTCCTAAAATCTTGAAAGGGGGAGGAAGGGAAGAGTTCAGTGGGCTTGTGGATCTTTCATTTTTCCTGGTGGTTAATAAGTATAAAAGATGCAGGGACTCTGCAGGGAGTACTGCTTCCCCCTTGGCAGCAGAATCCACAGAGGGACCTATTAAATGCCTTCTCTTTCTGCTTTCCTCTCTCATTTTACAGTAAACAACTATATTTACTACTTCTTTTTTTTTTCTGTGAACTGAGGTACAGGAATGCACACCCAGTTCTGGGGGAAATAACGATGCCCCTCCAATAGTAAAGATTGCAGTATACTATTATTCTTTTCTTTTTACCAGAACAACAAAAAAAGTGCTTTAATATCGGCAGAGTTGGATATGCAGGTGAATACCTGATTTGTAGAGGATCCTACAGAGAGAAATCAGGCTGAGGTGCAGCGAGCTAAGTCTTCACGTACAGTGAAGTAAGTAGTAAGTGTGTGTGTGAGGACAGTGACCTCTGGACCCTGGGGTTGCCCAGCTGTTTTTGAGGAGAGAAGCAAGTCCCCTTTCCTGGTGCGAGGGGCTGGCTCAGGGCTTTGGCGTGAGGGGAGCCGGGGTCTTGTTGCTGTCTGAATGGCCAAAGCACAGAGCCAGTGCTTGGCAGGAGCCAGGTCAGCTGTCCTGCGGCTGGTGGCTGCGGATGAGAAGTCCAGCGTCGGGAGATGCTCGTGCTTCACGTGCTGTGCGATGGCTGCTTTCTAGGAGACGTTTCTTCGCCTCGAGCAGCGCGCTGTACAGACCCATCCAGGCAGAGATTTAAACCCCATTTGCTGCAGTTCTCCCCCCCCCTGCTCTGAAGTCTGCCTGGGTTGCAGCATCAGGAGGCTCAGGAGCCTCCTGCCTGCGTTGGGCCGCTCCAGATGTCTCCAGAGGTGTCTGTGAGGCAGGTGCCTGTAGTGTCCCTCCCAGCGTGTGCCAAGAGCAGCCGCCCTCTTTAATAAATATAAGCAAAGATGTGAATAGCTAATGAAACCTCCAGCAGGCCCCTTCCACACACCTCATTTGCAGAGTTCTTTTTGCCGAGTGAACACAAAGAAACGGGCCCTTGAACGCTGTAAATGAGAGGTGCCCATCACAGGAGAGAGGAAGCTGCTCTCCTGGCCGTGCTGTGAGGGATGAGACCTCCTTTGGTCGCATCTGGGGCAGGCTGTGGGATCCCCCCTGTGCTGGAGAACCCTCTGAAGAGCGGGAACAGACATATGCTTGGTGTGGGGGCTAATGGTTAAAATCAACAAAGAGAAGCTGTCCCATCTGGAAGAGCCTCTCTCTCTTTGTGATGGAAATGCAGGGGCTGGTATCCCGTGGGCAGCTCGGGGTGAGAAATGCACAAAGATTATATGAAAGGTCCAGGGCAATCCATTTTCTCACTGCTTAGCCGAGGAGGTCAGAGTGGGAGCTGAAAGGGTCCTTCATCTTTTTATTTGGTCCTCCCCTTTTGTGTTTTCCCGAGGGCAGACAGATGCCCTGAGCAGGAAAGAGGAATATATGTATTTAATGCTTATATTAAGATGGAGAGCTGTGACAGTGCGGCTCCAGCTATCGACTGGGCCTCTTAGTGCAGAGCTGCAGTTTGAAATGGCACTTTCCTTGTATGCTTTTTGAATTTTTCAGCGATCTAAAGTATGTTGGCTGATGTTTACATTGGGGGGGGGGGTGGAGGGAAGGAGGGGAGAGCAGTCTGCTGAGGAAAGAAAGGTCACAAAAAGGGAATGGGCAAGGCTGGAGGTTCAGGGAGGTCAGTGAAAGCAGCTGAAGCTTCAAAACAGCACCTTCTCCCCATCCCTGCATTTCTTCCTGTCCCTTCCTGTAATACGTGTGTTTTCTTAGTCGCTGTCCCTGTTCTTCCCACCATAACTGGCTGAAGTGCAGAAAAAAAGTGTCTATTTCTGCTCTTAATTGGTAATATGGTGCTGAAATTTCTTATTACCACACTTCTCTGGTTCGTCCACCTCCCCTGGAGGAGAGGATGGCAGACCCTGCCCGCAGACCCTGCGTGCTGCCAGTTCCCAGCTGGAGAGGTTTCTCTGCGGTACAAACTTCTGCTGCATGCTGATGGTCCTGAGCATTAGGAAGCAATTAGTATTGTACATACTAAAGACAGACAGATTGGGAGAGGGAGGAAGTCAATTTGCTAATGGCATTAGCACTTGGAAAGGAGGAGGTAATAACAGAGTGGTGAGGCACATGCAGCTGGTTAAATGGCTGTTAGCTACTGAGGCTTATCTCAGTTGAGCCCTAGATTGCCTTAACTGCTGGAACTTGAAGCAGCAAAGAGAAAAACAATCCCCATATGCTGCTTTTGCACCGAGATGGGGCTGACTGCCCCAGTGAGGCCACGTCTGGAGCATTGGGTTTCTGGGTTCCCCAAGTCAAGAGAAACAAGGAGCTACTGGAGAGAATCCAGTGGTGGCTACAAAGCCGCTGAGGGGCTGGAGCATCTCTGTGCTGGGGAAAGGCTGAGAGCCCTGGGGCTGTTCAGCTGGAGAAGAGCAGCCTG
>JAAGNO010008438.1:42891-81482 GCA_033439905.1 Ceryle rudis | reverse complement strand
TGGGAGAGGCGGTCGCGTGGGTGCAAATGCCGATGGGAGTGTACCTGTAGTCGAACGACCCCTCTTCCACGTTCTTATCTTCGGGGTTCAGATGCTCGTCTTTATGGTCTCGCACTGTAATCAAACACATCCCCAACATTGAGGGTAAAAAGCAGCAGAGAAGATAAAAGCTTTCCGAGGCAGTACCAGCAGCTGGCGTGGAGGCTGGCTGTGAAATCCCTGTGGGGTGAGGACAGCTTTTCATTGACTCGGTGAAAAAAAAAAACCTGCAGCTGGGAGAACTCGCAAAGACCTTGCAGAGGGAGGGTGCTGCTGTGGTGGCACCAGGGCACGGGCGCTCCACATAGGAGGATGGATTAATTGGTGGATTTTCTTAAGCCTTATCTTTGCTTTGCAAAAATGTAATGAGATTTTTGCCTGAAAAGAGCTTTTTTTAACTCTAGCTGAGGACAAGCAAATTTGCAGAGTTGAGGTTGGGTCACGCCTAGGAGCGTCCAGCTCTGCAGCCTAAAGCCTGCGCAGCACAGAGCCCTCACCCGACCTTTAATTAACCAAAATGCTTCCCACTAATAACAGTGCTCCCAGTACAGAGAAAGAAAAGCTCTTGTAATCACAAACATCTATCTGAGAGCAATAAGATTTGATTAGCCCCCAGAAACCTGGAGATGTTTAAACCCTGAGCACAAACGCTTGCCCTGCAAGACTCCTACCTGGGTACTTCCCGCCTCTGCTCCTCTTAATGAAGCAGACGATCAGCAGGATGAGGACCAGGAGAGCTATGGCACACATCAGCCCGATGAACCAGCCCTGCGTGGCGATGTCCACGTGATTCTTGGTGTAAGCTGGGAGGAAAATTGAAAATAAATTATAAAAATAATAATAAAAAAAAAAAAGCTATAAGAGACAGGAGCAGAACCACAGAGGGAAGGAGATGAACAATAAGACCAAGTCCACCAGTTCAGAAACGATCTTTAGCACTGCATTTGTGTGCCTGTCTGTGTATTGACCAGGTTATCCGAGACTGTAGCACAAGGATCCGTGGCTTTTTTATTTCTTTTGCGGTGGTAGGCTGGTCAGCTCAACATTTTAGCAGGAGCTACAGACAGCGAAGGGTCACAACATAAAGTTAAACCTCGCAGAGACCAGCGAGAAAGGTGCGTTGCAAATAATGGGGAAAGAAGCTGGGTAACAGATTTGATCTTTCATTTACCGTGTCTGAAAACTGCCCTGGGATGTCTGAAAGAACCGTGCCCAAGCAGCTCCAGTCCCTGGTGTCCAGTGAGGCTGGATCCAGAGGGTTGCAGAGCCCTGAAGGGCTCATTAGCAGCCTCCAGCTGGGAAGAACCCGAATCCTGCGGGACAGCCTTGCCCGGGCTGCAGAGGCGATGGACGGTGGCTCTGCTGCCACCACCGCCAGGGTCCTGCTGCCTTTGGGTGGCCACGGGGGCTTGTGGAAGCCCACTGAGACTGGGCCAATGCAGGAGTGGGGACGCAGCGCTGGGTCCCAGATAGCTGAGAGGTGGTCTGGTAGCACTGGGAAGTCTATTCTCCTGGGGCAAGCTCTTCATAACACTGCTTCCAGCACCCTCACAAGGCTAATGAATATTAATATGATTAATCCCAAGCAAGGAGGTGTCTTGTTCCCCAAACAACGCTCCGGCTCCTAACTGCCGTGTCCTCCCTCACAAACTCTGATTTCTTGTTTGCAGCTCCCGTCCGCGGTCAGACAGACAAATCTGTGTCCTATAAATAGCAGCGAGCTGCCATTTTCTGGCTCTCATTGACATGCACTTTATATTCAGCAAGACAGAGCAGAGGAGAAAATAACCTTCAGCGCAGCAGGGGGGGGCGAAATTTAACCAGAGTGCGGTGCAAAGAGAGAGAGGTGTTCCCGGCAGCAGCGCGGGAGGTCTGAGCTGGAAGGGTTGGATTGGGATTTAGCAGATGTTTGCCCAAAATGGGCAGGACAGAGCAGCGAGCATCCTTTTGGGGTGGCAAAAAAGATGGTGCTTGCAAAGAAAGCGTAAAAGACGCCGCCCCGTTACCCTATTCTGAATGAAAGGCTCTTGTAAGAGAAGCGGCAGCCTTAAAAATGAGTGGAATTGGTAAACTTGCCACGCCCCCATCGTTTCATGTACTTACTCCATCAAAATTGAACCCAATAGAAGAGGTGCTTGCCTTGGGATGAAATCTAAGCCACTGTGGCAATAGGTAATTGCAGCCAAACCACGACAAGGAAATTCAGATAAAAGAGAGTGACAAGAAAGAGAACTATTTGCTAAAGAAATTATGTCGGATCCTGAACGCTCTCTGTGGAGGAAACCGGGTGGAAGTAGCTGCCTAATGGTGCCTTGGCTCCCTTTTTGTGACTTTTCCCTCTGGTGCTGCCACATTTAATATTTACCTGAGCTACACAGTCCTCAAAGATGCACTTTTTATAATGGAGAGAATGAGATTATAACAGAGTGGAGCTGAGAACCAGATTCAATTAGCTGAGTGCTTGGGGAGGCAAGGGTAAGAGAGCTTTACCGGAGAGCTTTGAAATGGAAAAAGATTGTGTTAGCAGTGCTGATGGGATGGGGTTTCTACAGAAACCAGCGCTAAGGGAGAAATAAGGGGGTCCTCAAAATACAAAATGCCAGAGCAGGCTGAGAGGTGGGTTCGTGGCCCCCGTGCAGATTGGGGCTGAGTCGTACAGGGGAGGATTTTGAGAGCCGAGTCGCTGGGGGATCTTGCAGTAGGCTGGTGGCACTGCCTATCGCCAAGGTAGAGCTATAATTGCCATCCTTCCCAAAAAAGCAACACGTGACGACCAAATTATAGTCACAGCAATCTTGTATTTAGAGTAAACGAGTGACTGTCATTGCAGCATTCAGAACGAGAAGATTAAGTACATGGCTGTCAGAGAGGATGTTTGGATTTGCTTTACTGCAAGGCCAGTGGGAAGGGGAAACGGTGGGAAGCAGCAGCTGGGTACCCCGATAGGTATCGATCTGAAATACAACTGCAGTGGCTCTTTTTTGTTTGTTTGTTTGTTTTAAAAAAAGTAATTCTAATCTTTGTGGCAGAAAATATATTACCTAACAGTCTTAGTTGATATGGCAATAGCAAAGCTGACTGTTCCACTCACAGAAGATGAGCAAAATTTGTGTCTTCCTGTAAAGCAGCCCATTGGATATGTACAGTCCCACTGGCTCCAGCCTTGCACGATCCTCTTCCCTGTGTTTGTACACACTGGGGATTTATTTTTAATTTAGAAGACCTCTGTATTAAGTTATGTTTGTAGTTTCAGAGTGTTCTTTGCTACTGGAAGGAACTCGGTTGGGTTACTGAGTTAATCAGAAGCAAAGTGGGAGGGCAACGCCCTGCACGCAGAGCCGGGGAACGACTTCTTTATCCGCCCTCGAACTGAAGAAACCTTCAGAATAACTATTTACAAAACATTAAAAATCAAAACCCACCAAAAAACCAAGAAAAATAACAGTACTGGTTTTGTCCGGAGCATTCCTGATGGCATACGACTGTCAGCGGGGGCTGAACCCTTGTATCAGCAGAATTCATCCAGCGAGCTGGATGCGCGGTGTTTGTGCACGCAAGGGCAGCGACGGGGCTCAGGTCCCCAGTCACCCTCTGCCTCAGAGGCAAATGTGGCCCCATCCTTTAGTCTTAATGCTCATAGCAAGTAGGAACCTCTCAATTAGGGGGAATAGAGATGCTGAGACTGCCAGCGTCAATCAGCCGAGGATATTGGTTTCTTTTTTTCTAATGTTCCCCTGCCCCTCGTTGTCTGTTGTGCAGGGGGCTGCCTCCTCTCCCCCCCGTGTCCCAGAGTGGGTGAAAAGCGGGTGAGAAAAGAAAAGAGACGGGTCCAGATTGGGAAATAGTTATCCAGAAAGACACGTTACATGGTATGGGTGGGGGCTATGGAGCTGGAGCTGATTTCTGAGACAGGGGAGGGTTCAGAAGCAGGAATAAAACTGGGGATACACCATTGCAGCTGGAGCTGTTCTGGAGAGAAAAATGAGTTGAAAAAAAATCATCTCTTTTAATGTCTGGGGTCAAAATCAGCCTCTGCAATGTAGGCAGAGGCTGGGAGCCCAGGGACTGGAAACCTGCAGACAGTTTGCGTGTCTGCGAGCCGAGTCCTGCCAAAGCAAAGCTGTGAAAACTCCTGAGGCAAGGCAGCCACGCCGGGTGGCACGTACAGCAGCAGAGCGATGGGGGAAAAACCTCGGTGAAAAGAAATCCTTTTTGAAAATACATCTCTCTGCAAAGCTGAGCGTGTTCCAGGGGCTGCTGCGCCAGGGGTGTGACCCCATCACAGGGTGAAGGGGCAGTCTGCGGCCCTCAGCATGGGGCAGAGGCAGGACGGAGCCAAGGTCAGCGCCCGCTGGTTCTTTCCCAGCGTTGCGCAGCATCGGACGTGCAGAAACACCAGCAGTTGCCATCTGTCCCCGTGTCCTCCTAGCGCATCTGAGAATTACTCAGCAGCGTTAGAGCTTGCCAAACTTTTTGACCACCAAATAAGATGTGCAGAGGGCGTGTGGGGAGAGCTGCTGCTCCCCACCTCCCTCGCTGTGAACCACTTTTTCCTTTTGCAGTTCTCGGCAAAGAGACTGGTAAAGCACTTCAGCTTTCCATGGCACGGCTGGATCTGAGCAAAATAATTTCAGTTGTTTGAAAATCATGACCTCTACCTACTACATCTGTCAGTGTGGGCTGCTCCGGAGGCGCTCGCTCCTTGGTTTTCCAGCTAAGTGTTTAGTGCCACACTTTGATGGGCATCATGCACGGGATCCTACGGCAGAACCCCCGGGTGAATACAAAGGAAGTTAAGGCTGTTTTGATTTACTGAAACTCATCGAGGGTGAACGGTGAAGTTTTAGAAACGCACCAAGCCCGATTCAGTGCCTGTGCAAGTCATTACGGGCAGTGTTCTGGCATTCAGTGGGCAGTGTAGGAAGCCCATAATGAGGAAGTTGTAAAAATCAGGTGCTGAGCCTGGAAAATTGCTTGTGCAATTAAATGTGAAGTTGCCAGAGGAACCAGCTGGAGGATGGAAAGCCCTGAACACGTGCTACATGGGACTCTGACCCGGGTCTTCTGCAAACACCTCATTCCCCTCCCGGTCCTGCCCCTCGCCTGCGTCCCATCGCTGATGCCTCCCCGCCTGCCCCTCTGACGTAATCTGGGGCCAGACAACGCGCACGGGGCCGAAGCAACCACCACCCCCATGAGTAGCAACGCGCGCGTGGAAGAGCAAACACCCGGTGGCGGGGCTTCAAGCAGAGCCGCATGGCAACATGAGCGCGCATTCTCCACCCTCCTCAGGACCCTCTCCTTCAAAGGGATCCCCGTCCCCTCCTGGGGCTCTCCTCCTCTGTGAGATGTGGAGCAACCTCCCGGCAATGCTGGAGGGGGTTGGCTCTTAAATAAAGGCAGAGATGAGGAGGGGGGCTGCCAGAGGGGGGGGGTGGGGGCCGTTCCATGCAGTCACGGTCAAACCGCCTCCCACCACCACGCAAATGACGTCGGCGGTGATGGATGGGACATGCACCCCGCGGCGGGGCTCAAGCCGGTCTCACCTGAGCTGGTGGTAAAGGTTATGTACGAGTGTTCGCTGGGGCTAGACCATATGGGGAACACCCACAGCTTGTACATCATTCCCGGCGTCAGATCCGCCAGCTGCACAGAGGAAGGGGTCTGAGCTTTAACAGGGATAGATTTCTCTGTCTTGTTACCTGAGAAACAGAAACCGCACATCAAACCCAGCCGCAGGAGGCTCGGCGAGATTACCGTGTTGACACTGCAGGCAACGCGTTCTGTCCCTGGCCGCGGAGCAGAAATAACACCGCGGGATGGGCAAGGAGCAGTAACGGCTTCGTGATTATTACTCACTGAGAACAGAAGAAAAATCGGTGATGCAGGAATGCGGTGGGGGTTTTGCTGCATCCCTGCTTGCTGTACTGGAAAAAAATAGCTATTCAGATCTCTCCCTGCTTTTAAGACCTGGTAGGTCCTTTATCTGCCCAGCCTCAGGTCTGAATAGTTGCGTATTTACTGCAAAAGAGCTGAAATTTGCCTGGTCCCGCTCAGCTGGATGAAGGTGCTACAGGAGTCAGTAAAGGAGCCAATTCTGGGGCTTTTGGGAGTGGTTCCTGTGCACCGGTTTTGCTGGTAGGTCAGGGAGGCTCTGAATGATCTGGGCGTTGCATTAAATGTCCCATGAGACTGCTCAGTAGAGCGCTGCTTTGGGGAGCAGTTTAGCCCTTCAGCACAAGGAGGGGTGCTCGTGGGCTGGTTGCTTCCAGGCTCTGTCCAAGACTGACCTGTTCTTTGCACTGTGCTGGGAGTCATTTTGCTGATGAGCTTAATGCTGAGCATTAAACCCTTGAACTCTAAGCGAGCTGCAGTGGGGCTTTGGTTCGTGGCTCTGGAGGTGGGAACCTCCCAGGTCAGCCGTGCTGGGGGAAGGAGAAATGTGGCTTTGACGCCAAAAGCTGCTTACTTCAAACACCACCAGGAAGGGAGGAGAGCTGTGGCTGCCCAGGAAAGGCTGAAATCTCTGAGATTTCCTCCCTCTCAGGCAGATCTTGATAAGGGTATCCCAAGGCGCTGCTGCTGCTGCAGCCCATCCTGAGCACAGGCTCGGCACGAGGACTCTGACCGGCATTGCCTGTGCTTTGTGCTTCCTGGTGATGGGGGGAAAAAACCAGGCCTGGCGGTGGGTGGTTTGGGAGCTGGGATGCTTGGGAAGCTGAAGCGTATCCTGAATTATGGAAACCAGTTAAAAAGGGGAAGGCTGAGCCTGGCCCAGCCCACGCTGCCTGCCGAAGGCTGCGGAGCGAGACCAGGCACTGGCTGCGCAAGAGAAATTGTTTCAAGGAGAAATCAAGGTCATCTCATAAGCACTGTTGTAAACAACCAAAAGTGGTTTGCTGTCACTGATTACGCCTAGTTGGGGTATTTTAAATGCTGATTTAAGACTGGCATACCAGATGATGTGAGGGCTGAAATGGCTGGGAAATAAAGTCGGAGATAAGCAGTAGTCATCACTGCCTATCTGTTGAAAACAACCACCAATCAACAACATGTAAACATCTTTCTAAACAAGTACTAAAGCCAGAGATACTGGCTTTGTGTTTCCAGACTAAGTACGTAGCCTTACAATTTTAAGAGACAATGATATCCAATACGACAGGAGGTTTGGGATCATAGATGATTCTGCCAACTCCAGTTTCAAGAAACCCATCTTCAAAGGCATTTAAAACTGCTCGCCAATTTAGGCAGATTTCCTATGGCTCCCCTTAAAGTTTGGTCCCCTTTCACAGAGATATATATATATATAAGTGTATTTTTTAAAGCTCTTTATGTTGTGATGACTGACAGCCCAGCTCAGGGAACAGTGCACAGATTAACAGCCTGGCTCATCTGCCTTTCATAAACATCTCATGGCCATCTCGTGCAAGGAGAGGCGTTCACTTGTGAATCACCAGGATGCGCTCTGGTGTGCTCTAAACAGCCATCACCACGGCCCCGTCTTCTCCGCTCCCATCCTCCCTGTGGCCATAGAGCATCATTCCAGACGCAGTAATTAAGACCAAGCAATAGGTTGCAACTGTGAGAGCTGGCAGGATCTCTAATGGCATCACCACCCTGTAGAGTCCCCACGCGATCTGATGCTTACTGGTGATATACTTAACCACAAAGTCAGTTCCTGCCGAGTAATTGTGGCTCCAGGTGATGTTTGCCCAGTTACTATTAGCCATAGCTCTTATGTCCCATATGGACGATCCATTGGTGGCTGGTGGACAGGTTAGAACAGGCGTTAGTATTGTGGTTTACACACGAATGAGACCTCATCTAACATCTGGTGTTGGTAAAAACCTTACAAAGTAATTCCTGATGTTAATGCTTTGATCTTAACCTACAAACGTGCCTGAGGACGTCTTTGTTCCTTAAAAGATTCTTAACTTTAAACTTGGGAGGGGGCAGTTTGGCAGCAGAAGCTCACTGCACGTTGGTGTCTTAAGTCCAACTGCACTCAGCTTATCTTTGGAGTCTGAGGACTTCTGCAGCACGTCCCTGAGGATTTCAGTCAGCGGGGAAATCTCCTGACTAAAGTCGTGCCCAAACGGACACAGGATACACGTGCATGAGTGCACACGGACTCACTGCCACAACCGAGGCAAGACTGGGAGAGAATATTGTCATGTAACTGGGTCTAGAGACAGCCAGTGGGGCAATGAAGTCACTCGTTTCTGATTTTGAAGTTAAGGGTTGTCGACGTTGCTTTGGAGAGCGGATGAACTTCATTTCTAGCGAAGTCAAGCTAATCCACGAGTTTAGTGTGTGTTTAAGTGACGTCAGATAAGTGACACCTTGGGTTTAGGATGATGATGACGATGACGATGATTTACTTCAGGGTGTAGCTCAGGTTGTGGTTTGACAAAATACGGATTAAGAACAGCCTGGGACGAGGCCAGCTCTGCGACTGGTAGGGAATGGGAAGGACCTGACGCTGTGGGGTCGGGGCCGTGCCCTAGAATCCCAGCTACAGAGAGGACCTGCGCTGCCAGGCGCTTGCCCTGTCTGCCCGCATTACAGCTCAGCCTCTCCCCTGTGTCCCCGGGGTGCTTCGGGACACGCTGGTCCCTCCTGCAGCTCCCTGCTCCGTGGCAGCCCCTGCCTCACCGCTTAATTGCCTCGTTCCAATTAGCAACATTTCCCCACCGAGTCCGCGAATAGCGACCGCTTTCCCTGCTACCGAGACCTCACGTGTGCCGTGCCCGCGTCTCCTGCAGCAGTTTCCGTGCTGGTTTTTCTGTCAGCACAGCTCCCCACGTGCCCCCCCCGGCTGGGGAGGGTTGTGCTGCCGGGAGCTGGAACCACAAACTCACATCTCTTCCTTCGGATCTGCAGCTTTGACCAGCACAGAGCAGGCAGTGTGCAGCTGAGCCGCAAAGCTGGTTTACTGGGGAGGCAGGGCTTCCCAGCAGTATGGGTTTGGTGGTTTGGGGTTGGGTTTGTTTTTTTTTTAACCATTCTGAGCTAATCTTATGCAAGAATATAAAGAAAGGGGTCTGAACTGCTTTAATGAAACTCCTTGAGTTAAATGGGTGTCAACTTGTTATGCAGTATCACCACTATCTCCTTTCCCTCCTTAGGAAGCATTAACAAAGGTTTCTGCAGCTTTTGCACTTGCGTTTCTGAGCGTAACGTCTCCAGCTACGCAACCGAATTCTTTTGCTTGCATTCCCTGCAGCTACTAGCTTGATTTATTTTCCAGCGACCTGAATATAACTATCCATAATTATTTATTAACTGTAGGTACTGATATAGCAGTGTTTTAAAACCAAGGCTCAGCCAGATCCATCTCTATCTATCAGTGTTTTAAAACCAAGGCTCAGCTAGATCCGTCTCTCTGTATCTATCACTAAAACAGAGAATAGAGAATATAAACCAGAGCTTGATCCTCCCATCCTAGAAATTTACCTTGACCTGATAAATACCTGGCACACACCTGAGTGTTGTCACCTAAACCCCTGGCCAGCTCTCCTGTGGGCTGTGGCCATCGCAAAGAGCAGCAGCATAAACCAAAAGACTCATATAAATGGTGACAGGTCTCTTAGCGAACACGTGATGTGCTAAATTTGAAGTGACATCTTCTAGAATAGTAACAGAACCCTTCTGAATGGTGATAAGATACAAGATAATACTTCAGAAAGCTTTTGCAGGGGCTTCAACCTCCTTCCCAAACGCTGACACTAACTCAGCACCACGACCCGCCCCAGAGAGGGCTGAGACTGAGACCAGGAGGGTGGCGCAGAGACCCCCCAACCTGCTGGGAGCCACCTTGATTCCTGAGCCTGTGTCACCTCCGGCTCCTTGCGGAGCCCTTCCCAGGGCACACGACGGCTTAAATTTTTTCCTGTGCCTATTTACTGACCCTCACCCTGAGCACGATGCGGGGAAGGTCCCAAGGGTTAGAGGGGTTAGAGGAAAAGGAAAGCGCAGTACCCAACTCCTGCTTTGTGGTGGCTGCCGGAGCCCTCTCTGCAGCCGTTGTGGTGCTTGCGGCGGTGGTGGCGGGTAGAGTGGTGGCGGCTGTAGTGGTGGTGGTAGTTGTGGTGGTGGTAGTTGTGTCGGTAGTTGTGGTAGTTGTGTCGGTGGTGGTGGTAGTTGGGGTGGTTGTAGTAGTACTGGTTAGACTGATTGTAGTTGGAGGCGGCCCAGTTGCAGCTGGGAGAGGGAAACACTGGCTTTTAAACGCGGCGGTGTCTCCTCGGGGCTCGCACTCGCCACCCCCGACACGCGGGCACACAAGAGGAAGCAGCAGCACAGCACAGAGGCGGGGGGCTGGGGAGGGAGGCAGCAAACGGCACCAGAAAACACGAGGCTGACCCGCTTTTCCTGACCCCATCCAGCTGGGGGGGGGCGGCCACACGCCCAGGGAGCAATGCTGGGGGTGACGACGGGAGGTGAGCAGGGGGCTGCCCCCAGCAAGCTGTTCCCACGCACCCACCGCCTTTCCCCGCCGGTTTGATCCCTTTCCCAGGGCCGAACGACCTGCTTCTCTTCTACCTTTGCTCTGCCACCGGTTCCCCCTCACCACCCTGGGCTTAAATTGTGTGTCAGGAGGCAAACGAGGGGTTTTGGGGGTGCGCAGGGCAGGCTGCCCTCGCCCCATCGTTCCCCAGCATGGAACTGCACTGAGAGCACTCCCTGAAACAAGAAATGGGGTTTCTCTCTTAAGAAAACTTAATAATCCCATTTCCTGTGGGCCAGGCGTGTCACAATTACATTCATACAGCAGCCCCTGGACTACACCTCCAGTATTTTTGAGCTGCCAGTTCAACCAGTTCAGTTTCTTGGCTATTTCCATCCCTAATGCTGCAGTCAGGCGGTGGGGCAACTTCAGCAGCAATGTGGATTTTAGCTGGTAGGTGAGCGGTGGATGGTTCTTTGCCATTGCTGCCCCTCCCAATTTCCATTTAAATCAGGAAAGAGGGGTTGGCACCCCCCAGGCTGTCCAGGGGGGAGGGAAGTCTGAGTGATTTGCTTTTTTAAATAGCCCCCATCAGCATCTCGCCTGTGCTGTATTTCCAGAGCAGGGGGGTAAATGTGCACTTTACACACACCCCGCAGTGTGGTTGAGAGGGTCCTGAGCATCCCCTCTAAAGGGGAGTCCATCGGCTTGGGTCCAAAAACCTGCCAGCAGAAAATGCAGCTGAAATGCTGCTTAAACTCCCTGAGGTAGATGAGCACAGATTCCCCCACCACTGCTTGAATTAAGTTGTATTTACTTACTCTGACTGTAGGTCAGGGCTGACAACCGCCCCCCCTGCTCGGCAAATGAAACCAGCTACTTTAAATATCACCCACAAAGGGGAGTAGCTTTAGAAAAGTACTTTAAGAGGTGTCCCAGAACCAAGCCAGGGCTTCCTCTTTCACCAAGTCCATCCCCCAAGGAGGGCCAACCCCTACCACCTCAAGCCCCACAGCGATCCAAAAGCAGAGAAGAGCAGGAGGTTGCTCGGTCCAGCTCCCTACCGACCGCAGCTGCAATAAAACCACAGTTACTGGCACGGTCCCCAGACCCCCAGCCCACCCCGCGGCGTGCCCGGGGACCCCGTGTCCGTGCCACCGCAGCCAGCCTCATGCAGCAGCGCAATCGCCGGAAAAAAGCGCCCGCCTCGCCCAGCCCATCGCTGCGCCGCGGCCAGGAGGGAGTGGGGACGGGGAGGGGACCCAGCCTGGGTGGGAAGTGGCGGCATGGCTTTGTCCTCGGGTGTTTGGTGGGTATCGGACCCAGCCACGGCAGTTGGGGCGTTGGGGGGGTTGCTGTTCTGCGTGTCTTTCACCCAGTTACTGGTCAAGGGCTTTGCTGTGTCCTGGGGCTCTGAGTTACAAAAGGTTTTTCTTGGGTCGAGAAGTGTTACCATCCATCTCTGCTGATTCATAGTGGGTTTATTTTTTTAGGAAGGTTAAGAGATTAGTGTCACTAGGTTAATGTCACCATTAACCAGATTAAGCTGCAGCTCCTCGGCAGGTTTGCAATGTACACAATCAACTCGTTATTAGCTAATGCAGTCCCAGC
This sequence comes from Ceryle rudis, assembly GCA_033439905.1. Classification (NCBI taxonomy): domain Eukaryota; kingdom Metazoa; phylum Chordata; class Aves; order Coraciiformes; family Cerylidae; genus Ceryle; species Ceryle rudis. The sequence continues at coordinate 69,382 of JAAGNO010008438.1, read as the reverse complement.
ATCTCCCCCGTGAATCCCTGGCTCCCCTCTAAGGAAAACAGCACCCAGCAGGGCACAAAGGAACTGCTGAAAGGCAGGAGCTAATGGAAAATCTAATACAAGCCCCCCAGCCCAGCTCTCTGCATCATACCTCTCCTGCACAACACCTTCAAGGAGTGCCTGCATCACCCAGCACTGCCCAAACAGCTTCAGCAGGAGAGATTCAGCTTTAATGCTCCTTTAGAGCCGAGACAGGAAGAGATTATCTGGGATAAGTCAAAGCCTCACTATCCCTCGTGTAGGGCACCATCTTTATGTATTACATGCAGATACACACACATGCAGGTGGAGCTGCAGTGCCAAGACCCTCCTGGGTGCTGCGTTGAGCGAAGCGATTCAGCATCGCTCCGAGCTGTGCTGCTCAGCTCTTGCTGGCAGTGGCGCCAGGCAAGATGTGCCCACCCTGCTCCAGCACTCTCCTGGGAGCCCTCCCTGAGAGCAGGGCTATCCCACTGCCTCAGGAGAACATGGGCCTGCTCCCACGTGGGTCCCTGTGTGAGATCGAGGAGCCAGGGAATAAAAGTGTCCTTGGCAGGAGTAGGAACAGGTAAAAGATGGAATCAAGTGAGCCTGCGAAGCAAGAGATGATAGAAAGGAGGAGAGGGAGAGCAGCCATGGGCTGCAGGATGGGGCCAGGCGGTGGGAAGGCGGCACTGCAGCCATGGGGGGATTTAGTCCTAAGCTGCCCTGGGATTCAAAGCTACAGCCTCATTTGTGTTTAAATATGGGATGTATGCGGGAGAAAAGCTCAGCTGGGAGATTTAGGGGAGAGAAGATAAGGGGCATTTTCTAGGCTTTGAAATCCATCCCCTAATGAGGGCTGGTTTCAGGCTGGGGGCAGATAAAAGCCATCTCTGACCGTGATCAGAGCGCTCCGGCATCCCCCCAAAACAAGGGCACCCTGTCACGGGGGAGCAGCCGTGTCCCGGGGTACCTGGGGGGTCCCCTGCTTGCTGCCCACGCTGTCGGGGCTAATGAAGGAGTGTCAGATCCCTGCTCCTGGCAGCAAAAGGGGGGGAGCGGGAAGCCAGGCTGGCCTTTCCAGATCTGCCCGTGTTCAACATCTAGAAATCCCACACAGCCTGTATTCTACAAAATAAGGCTGCACTACTTCACCAGGCAGAACGGTTCTGAGCTTTGCAGGGTAGCTGAATTTATTTTTTCACAGTCCCAACGTGAGGTTCACTCCAGGGCTTTGACAAGAGTTGTTTCAAGTTTAGGTACAGGACCAAGCACCTGGCATTTTATAGAACCGTAAAACATTTGGGGATGGAAGGGACCTTTTAAAGGGCATCTAATCCAATAACCCCCTCACCCCGAGGCGGTGCAGAGAAGGGGCTGCCACCTTCCCGACTGCAGGGCAGAGCAGCACTCTGCAACCCAGTGTTTTGAGCAGGCTTGAAATTACCCCAGTACAACCAGGAAATAAAAACCCAAGAGGAAAAGCCAGCAACAGCAATTCCCATTCTCTTGCTCCCACCGTAGCCCAGCCCATCTTCCAGGAAACATCTAAACGAGTGTTCAGCTCGTTAACCGCCCCATCTCTGCAAAGCAGAGGCTGCCTTTGCTGTCTGTAGGATGCATTATCCTGTCAGGTAATGGAGACCGAGGGGCACGGGGTGGGAGATACGCTGCTATAATGGACAGGGGATGCAGCTGGAGCAATTAACAGGCTAAGTAATGAGCGAGATGCTTACAGCAGGACCACTCTGCTCTTTGAGGCAGCTTGGATCCCATGAGCATGAGTGGACCAGGGAAAAGGAGCCCAAACCTCACACAAAAACTGCGTGAGGCTCAGATTAGGGGGAAAAAAAACAACCCCAAAACAGAAACAGCTGAGAAGAATCATTAGGTGAATAAAAGTCCCTCTAAAGAGAGAGACTCGAGTCCTGCTCGGGGTAGCGTAGCTGTTCAGGGAGTCGTTGCATGGGGGTTTTTTTTGCAAAATACAGGAAACAATACACATCCATACTGCTTTTTAATTATTTAAAGGTGCTTCTAATGTGTTGTTAGGCTATAGTAACGGCTTTCCCTTGGGTGTGTCTACAAAATAATTAGGCTTGGAGAAGTTGGATTAATTTTTCATGAATTCTGATGATTAGCCAAATATATTTTCAGAGATTTCTTTTTTTTTACTTCTTCTCGCCCTCTCCCTGTTTTCAACAACAGAAGGAAATTGTAAAGCCCTTTATCATAAAGATAGATCCCGATAGCTAGAAGAAATGCAAGAATAGAAGGGAGCGATTGAGCAGCCTCTGAAAGAGGGGTCGGCAGTTCTCTCTGCTTCTGCTGCTGTCCCTTTCTAAAATGAACAAAAGGATCTTTCTCCTCCGATTCCTAATTATGGAGCGACAAGAGGGAACAGAGGAAAGTCAATGTTTTTGTCCTTAACGTCTACGACCAATACTCTCTATGGTCCCTGATGAAGTTTTTCCATACACATGGGTAGCATAGGATTCAGGTTTGATTTTTTTCTCATTCATAACATAAATAAGAGCCCTTTTTAGATGTCCTCTCTTTTCCTGTATCACCTCTTCCTTTGGCCAGGTCTGGCTTAGGAAAGGTAAAGCCTTTCCTAAGGGAAAGTCCCCGCACTTCACTTCGATTTCATCAAGCTGGGCCGGTTTCTCATACACGTACAAACCAGCCTTGCCCCTGGATGTGTAAAGGTTACCCTGAGGACAAAAAAAAAAATAAAAAAAGGACAAAACCCCAACTTTTTCTTTTTTTTAGCGCTAGCAGCCCACGGCAAAGAGCGTTTTACTGCAATTGAAGACAACTTTCACTGTGAATCCATAAAAATCTACAAAATCTAGGTCACTGAGTGGAGATAAATCTTCTGAGAAAGGTCAAGCAGCGTCTCACTCGAAACCCAGACTTGTTTGGAAGAGAAACAGGCTCTCGGGACAAACACCATTCCGGCTGTGTAACTGCTCCCGCACCCGCCCCGCGTCCTAACGAGAAATGACAACAGCCCAAGAGCAAGACAGGGCTGAGTGCTGGGTCCTGCTACACCTTACACTGCTTTGATTCCTCTGCCAAAGTGCAGCAGGGTGAGGGAGCTCTGAACGCGGCCGAGTTAGCACTTAACGACCTACTACTCCAGTTACTGACTCTGAAGAGTTCTTTCAGCTCTGGCCCATCTTTCTCTTTAGTATTTCTCCTAGCAGAAGATAAAAACACAGAGGGGTGTGGGACCGGTGGCCTCTGTTCCTTTAGAATTATCCTTTAAATGGCAAATAATTCCTCTAGCTTTCAGTGGTGTAAGAAATTATGCCTGAAATGGTACGGTGCTGGAAGGATAAAGGGATCGCGTTGTGTTTTCAAAGTCCAGCAATATCCACTGCAAATAGAAAAGTACTTTAGAAGGTGATCCTGATCCACAAAGAAAATCCGGATTCTTGTGGATAAGCTGAACCCTGGCTGAAGTACGAGCTCGAGCAGCAAAGCAGCCTCAGAGGATAGAGATGCTCTAAGCCAAAAGGTTGCGTCCATTTTTCGGTTTCCTACCACCCGAAGCAGACCAATCTGTTACCCCTTTTTTTTATATATATATATTCTAAGAAGAGAAAAATAGAGTAAGATAAAGATTGGCATCTATTCAGAAAGGGAAAAAAAAGTGCAAAATAATATTGGGTAGAAAGACATCACTGCAACAAAATAAAGGAGAAACATCTGTGAGGTAGGAAAGCAAAACCTCCAGGTGCAGAGAGCAGGTCCTGCACTCGTATCCCTTGGGAAGAGTCTTCTCTAAGGAGCTGTTCTCCCTTGGGAAGCGCCGGGGCCATGTCCAGCAAAGGCAAAGCACGACCTCGACCTCTTACAGAGCCCTTGACATGGGGCGAACGAGGGTGGCTGCTCCAGACCGAAAGCTTTTCCACAGCATTCGGGGTGGGGGATGTTTCCCTGGCACTGCCCCTGCCGAGCTTGGCCACCGGGCTGGCCCGGCTGCTGCAGTATTGTCTCGGGTGGAGGGACAAAAGTCACCTTTTGTAAGAGGTGGGAGTTCTGCATTGGGCAACCAGAAGTGATGCTTTGGGCTTTGCAAGGTTGACACTTGGGTAACCGAGGATCTGGGGGTTCCCTGAAAGCAGGTGGAGATTCTGCCCCCACCCTGTTACAAGAAGAGGTTTTCCTCTGCTTCAGCGCCGCTGTAGAAATTCGCAGTGGAGGACAAAGCCAGCAGTAGCCTCGCATGCAGACATGCACAGCTGGGGCACAAACGTTGTCCTTAACCCTTTCAATGGGCACCTGGGAACAAAAGGATTCTCCTGTCCGAAAGCCCTGGCAGCCCTAAAAGCCCCCCGGGGAGGTGTGTGGCTTGTGGTGCCTGGATGCTGCAGCACAGACCTGTGTGGCCAAGGGAAGCAGCTGCTCCAGCAGCAACAGCTCAGGCTCCCAGGTGTAAAAATGCAGCTGAAATAGCACAGGGCAGAGCACAGCTAGAGGATGAGCACCACCGAGTCAGGGCTGACTGGTAAATACCCTGTATTTTGCAGGGCAGGGACGTTAAGGCTTAAAAAGGGAGAGGGCTTTGTGCAGACCTGGGATTAAAACCCTCTTTAATAGGACAAGTCGGCTCTCATTTTTGCTCGTGCGGTCTGTGGCAGCGGCAGTGCTTGGTGGGTTTAGTTATCATGAGGCATCTGGGAGGCTCTGAGGCCCGTCTTGGAGTTATTTTGATCTTTGCAGACCCTGCTGTGGAGCCCATCCCTGTCCCTTCTGCCCGGGCAGGCTTTGTTTTTACCTCCTGCCATTTCATATGCCCAATTTAGACTCCTGACACTTCACCTTCCCATTGAAAGGGTTAATGGAGTGCATGCTTAGAGCTAGCGAGCGTGGAGGGAGCCTCGCCCCATGCCTGTTACCTCCTCCGGCTGGTACGGTACCTGGGGTTGGCGTGGCTTCAGAGGGCAGCGCCAAGGATAGAGAGGGGAATACGAGGAGAGCATAGAAAAGAAAGGAAGAGAAAACAGAGGAATACATAAAACAACCAGAACACACCAACAACAGACTAGGGACCACTTGCACACAGTCACCAGAGACGTAAGAGAGAGGAAATGAATGCATTAGCTACAACCCGTCACCCTACCATGCATCAGAGCCGCTTGCACAGGGTGGAGGGAGCGGGGATGTCCCCTCAGAGATGGAGACTGACAGTTAAACACACACCAGCTCCGCAGCAGAGGTGCCAGTGGTGTCGATTAAACAAAGCACTTAAGTGGGTGCTTATCTCTAATCCCAGCCAGGACCAGTTCTGACACTGTAATTCTAACATCAGCGCTCACCCTGCCTTGAGTGGGTTGGAGCCCCTGGTGCAGAACATCAGAGGATGTATTTTGTATATAAAACTTCTCAGGTGAATGAGTCTGGCAAGCGAAAAACAACCTCTGAATGCATTAATGGGCTTAATGGTCTTAATCTGCCTTTTTCTTTGATTCCAAACTCATTTTTTGTGTAGCTTTACAGCAGGTTCCTTCAAATCAAAGTGGGCATTAGAGCTGCTCATCAGACCTACAGGCCTGTCACTAACAGCACCCGCCTGTGTCATGTCGTACCTCTGTGTTTTGAGGTCAAACTTTGCCATATTTCTGTAACTCCAGACTGTAAACGACTTTAATTTGTCCTTTAGCTAAGTGGCAGCAGCTCGTCCCTTCAGTGGGAGCATCCTGGACCAGGACCTTACCTTGTCACGCTGGCGTACGCTGAACCTTCTCTGTCCCAACACAAACCAGTTAATTGCTATAAACCAGTTGTTGGTTACGGCTGGTGTTTACCTCTGCTCTGCTAACAGTTGTTACCAATGTATAGAAACAAACCCAAACGTACATGAATGTATACGAAACAACCATCGACCAGCAGCGCCGACAACTTCAACCGCTCCCTGTGCTCTAACAGCGTGTTCAGCAAAGCTCCTTTGTAAAGCAATGATGTGTCCCCTCTCGTGTTTGCCAGGGCGTAACTTAGCTGATTTCTTTTCTCCCCCCCCAGCATATGCAGCCCCATCTCCCATCCCGTCACGTCAATTAGTGATGCTGGAGACCACCTAAGAGGTGTCAGGAAGCATTTCATTTCCACTGGGTCATAAGTAGGAATTACTTTTCCTACTCAGAGCCATTAGTTGGGGAGGGGGAGACAGAGGAAGGGAGACAAAAACCCCATTAAATCAGAGCACTAACCAAATCACAGGTCTTTTAGCAAATGGTAAAGAAAGGAAAGAGCCAGCTTTTGTCTCCTCGGGTTCCCTCAGGGCTCCTGAACTTTCATTTAGTTTGATGAATGTCCCACAATGGGCATTTTATCTTGTTATGAATCTGGGAGCTGCAGCTTCACTTTGGAGGGTCAGCTCAGCTCCTGGTAATGGGGGGACAGGGAGGTGGCACCGTAGCCCCTGCCTGGGGTTTACTGCCTGGAGGATACAGCTGTTGCACCCTCTTCTAGTCCCTTCTTTAGCTGGTACAGAGACTGCAGAGGAGTCGGTTAGAGCTTCACCTTCAGCGAGAGGAGAGCAAGATGCTCTCCTGCTCATTCCCTGAGGGGCAGAGAGATGGTTCCCTGAGGGGCAGAGGGATGGTTCCCAAATGCACAGGACAGTTCCCCCCCAGACACCTCTGTAGCATTTCTGCTGCAGTATTTGGTCCTGGCCAGTCACCCTACCTATCTCCGCAGTACACAGTAGCCGTGCACCACCAGTTACTTATGCTGGTTGCTCTGTGGACCCCCTGATTCTCTGGCCTTCTGGTTTAGGCTGATCCACAGACCGTCAACCCCCCTGACCCCGGAGCAAAGCCAGAAGCTGTTGCTGCTGCGCGTACCTTCGTTCAGCAAGGCTGGCGACTCCTCCACTATGGTTTCTCCTTCTCCCCCCTGGGTCCGTGCGCGCAGGAAGAAGCGATAGCGCGAGATGGGGTCTGTCCTCTGCAGGGTGAACCTTGTCTGATTGGGAGAGAAGTTCTCTACCAGGGTGCGGCCCGTTTTGGATCCGTTAACTGGGGAGGAAAGGCAGGTCGTGGTGGCTTCAGCCTTGTTTCAGAAATACCCTGGGCTGTCTACCTCGTCACCTCATCCCCGGGACTGACCCGCACTCGCCGTGGGGCCACATGTGCTCAGAGCTGTAGCTGCTGTTAAATACACTTTGGCAGGGCAGCTGGTGCCTCAGGGGCTAGGGGACCTGCTGGTGGGGACGTTCTATAGGGTTCTATAGGTGGTCAAGAAGTGCAGAGCACAAGTGCCAGGGTCTCGTGCTGGGCTCCGCAGAGCGTGATGCACTCCAGGCAGCATCTCCCATACAGCCGGGAGCTGGTGTCTGAGCACATAAATTACTCAGATCGCACTTAAAGGTCTTTCTAAATCTGAAATCAAACTTATTTCTCTTCAATGGCTGAGTCTGGAGAACTGCTGAGCACCCACCACCCTCCCAGGTTAACCAAAGCTGCCCAGCACTGCTCCAGGACTCCTCTCCAATACCAGCGTGTCTCATCTTGTGATGAAAGAGCCTCCAGTTCCTGACGGAGAGCTTTCTGTGCTAGGTGAGGAGGTAATTAGCAGCAAGGAAAAAACTTAATGACTTCATTATTATCATTAAGAAGATAAGATGTGGAACGTACAGGCTTGATATCTAAGGTTGTATCCTGTGAGGACTCCATTGGGATGCTCTGGGTGATCCCACTCCAGATTGATGCTTTCCAGATTTGGTTGTCGGATTCTTAAATACCTGGGGGCGCTGGGCACTTGGGAGGAGGATGGGACCAGGAAGGAGAGGGAAAGAAGAAAAAAAAAAAACAAACATACAAGATAACATACTGTACAATACTGTAGACATCGCAGGCTGCCCGATACACTCTGGTCACTTGTAAACACACGCAGGCGATAACACGCACACTCACTAAAGGTCAGAAACTGATGGAACAAGACTGTGCCAGAAATCATGCACCAGCCCAGGGTTTTGAGCAGCATCTGTGCAGGGAGCAGAAACCAGAGCAGCTCTACATGCAGCACCAGCCCCGTGCCCAGGTACCGCTGCCCTCACCCGCCAGAGATGCTACAGCCAGGAACACAGTTCAGGTCCCACTTCTGGGTGTTGTACACATAGTTTACTGGTCTTGCTTACAGCCCCTACCCAGCCCAGCATTTACATCTCATCTATTTCTCTGTTGGAGCGGTGATAAACAGTATAGTAGCTTCTCATTGTAAAGCATCTTTGTGTTATTAACATCTAGAGATCAATATGAGGGAGCTGGTGCACGTAGACGGTGGTTCTTACCCCAAGGAATGATGCTTTTCAAAGCTAGTAAAGGAAGGAAAGCATTATACACTCTTGAATTCAATTATTCTATTTACTCATAATTGCACTGTCTTAACTGGGGAAAAAACTTGGCTCTCTGGTCTGAGAGATCAGTGATTGGTTTATTTTTTTTTTTTTTAAGTTCTGCAGAATATCATTCAGTCTCCTAAATGCCAATAGCTAGTCAATCAAATAGCTTAGTGGGAGAGGAAAAAGAATAAAATCAACCATTTCCTTATGACAAGAGGATAATCTGCTATAATTGTTTCCATCAATGCCACGCACGTATGCAGAGAGCCTCCCCAAATGGATAGAGCCTCCCCAAGTGCTTGGTGCCTCTAGCACATGGATAAACAGCTCCACCAAAAATACACCTTACTGCAAAACCACCCTACTTTCTTTATGAACAAGCTTAATCGTGGCCGATCGACTGAAAATCCTTAGAAAATGGTGAAAGCATCCAAGAAATTGTTAAGGAAGAAAGAGACAGGACTGAGAGATGCTGTTCCTGTACAGCAGGAATAGGATGAAGAGGAAGAGAAGGAGGAAGACCTCACAGTACTTTGTTATTTGAGGCAGGATTTCCTTCCAGCCCCTCCTGTTTTCTTCCCTTGCCTTCTTCTAACACACGCTGCCAAAGCCATCTGTGCTATGGGGAGATTCATTGCCAGCCACTGAAAGTGCAGCTCCAACAAAAAGTTATTGGCGTCTCTATAAATAGCTCCTGTGACAGCAAGAAAATTAAAATCTCAAGTTCATCCTTGACACAAGCTCTTTAAGCAGAAGAACGAGGCGCTCTCGACTTAAAAGCCTGACAGGGGTATTAGTGACATCCTTTCAGAACAAAAGCACCGGGGTCTGACAGACATTGTCCTCCTTTTCCTGAGCGAGGTGAAGATATTCACTCCCGTTTCACCGACCCGCAGCACGGGGAGGTGCGGGCACATTTGCAGGGCAGGCAGACAATCAAGGGCACGGGACTGCGCCTCTGAAGAGGCTTCACAAACATTTCTCTCCCAGAGCTACTTGCTGATGCGTTCAAAGGACCCAAAGGGGATTTTTTAGATTGATGAGATAGTGCCCATAGTTCACTCTTAGGTGTAGCAGCAGAGATGTCACCTACCCCGCGGTGACGAAGGCGTGCAGCAGTGCCGTGTGACAGCAACGCTGCCCACAAGACGCTACCCAGGCTCAGCTAAAAATTGTCCCTGGCACGTGTCCCCGGCAGCATCGCGGCTCTGCCGCAGAGCCGTGCGGCTCCCGGCCCGCCCCGCGGGGCTGAGCCACCCAAACCTCTCCCAGCGCGCATCCGAGGGGCTGGTGCCTGCAAACCGACCCCCCCCTACGCCCCAGGAACGTACCTCCTTCTGGTGTGGGGAACTCCTTAACTTCACTGCGCGGCCCATCTCCTCGCCCGTTGGTTACAACCATCTCAAGCTTGTAGTTGCTGTAAGGAAACAGCCGGGACACTATGCCCCGGTTTCGGTCTCCAGGAAAACTCACATACTGCCGTTTTTTGGAGACCCACAGGTTCTTCAGCAAACTACTGTCTCTCCAGAAATAGGCCTTCAAGAAACACGCATGGCAAGTGAAGCTTTTTCCCATTTAAGTGCAGTTTGTTTTTCTTTTCATTAACAAAGCATCGCAAAACGGCAGCTTTCCGAAGAGCAGCTCTCGGCTGCAGAAGCCTTTTCGAGCAATTCACGAAGCTCCACGTCCCCCCCAGCGAGGCAGGTCAGTGGTGTTACCCAAGGAAGAGGCTGAGCACGGGGTTAAGCGATTACCAAAGGTCACAGAGCAAAACCAGCTAAGATCAGACTACAAAGAGCTGATTCTGGCTCCCGAGCGATAGGCACCGACTCTCCCTTTCTAGCCAGCTTAGCACCGTAGCCGTGTACGAGGAAAGGTGGGATGCACCCAGGCACAAAGGAAAGTCTGAACTTGGCAAGTCTCCCATTCGGAGCCCTGACTGTAAATCTTATTTCATGCAGAAATAAGATTCATTCAGAAAATAGAGCAGAGTAACAGAGCAGAGGCAGGAAAAAAAATAAAAATAAAAATGAAAGCAGTACCCAGGGAGCTTTCTTTATGGCCAGCAGATTATTGGATTTGAAATGTTACAAGTGTTTGCAGGACACGCGCTTTTGGTAATGTCTTAAACTCTGATAGAAGGGGCTTTTGTCCAGACTTTTGCTTGGTTTGAGCAGGGTCAGTCCTCTCTACGTACACACACCGGTGTTCTACCTTAGCGGTGCACAAACAAACGGGCTCCGTGCCATCTTTAGTTGCCAGTTAGTACGAACCGCTGGGTTTAGGCTTTGCAGGGGTTGGTGTTCACTGAAAGACCATGTAGGTACTTTGGGGATGACACAAAAACTAGCCTGTTTTTTTCTGTTCCTCTCTGAGGTCATTCCCCCCAGAGCCAGCCAGCCTGTGGGTCTGGGCAGCTCTAGAGCCTGGAGACACCTCCCTGCATGGGCAGGACCACCCTGAGCCCCTCTCTGGGGGCACCAGGGCAGCCCCGCTTGCTCTGTCTGAGCACAGGCCAGCACCAAGCCCTTGGGGAACAAGGGAAGATGTCCCAGGCCTCAGCCAGGCACCACAAAGAGCAAACCACAGCCCTTCAGTTCTGGTGCTGCTCCAGAGCAGAGCTCAGCCCCTGCGGTCTGCAGGAGGGTCATGATGGCTGGAGGAGAGTTTTCTGTCATCCCCATCGCAGGCAGCTCCATCCCAGGGGCCAGCCAGGCTGGTGAGAAGGTTAGCTGTATTAATAGTGCCGAAGGGGGTTGGTTTTGCTCACTCTGTACTCCTTGAGCTGGCCCTGGATGGTGTCCAGGTGCACCCGGGTCCAGGTCAGAGCAATGGCAGTGCTGTTTAGAACCCTTATCCTAACATCCGTAGGCGCAGCCTTGGGATCTGAGTGTTCAAGGATAAAGCAGAGGGTACGTTAGGTACCCAATGGTACCCTGCAGGTCAGACAGACGGACACCCCTCTGCCCCCCTTGCCATGGTTTTCTCCATCAGCCGGCTGCTGCAGCCCCGTGTGCCGGCTCTGCCATCTGCTGTCTGCCGGCTGCGTTTTCATGGGGATAATCATCTCCTTTCTCCCTCCTCAAATTCAATTTCTGAGGATTTCCAAACTTGACAACATAAAACAGCAGCAAGAAGCCATTTTTTCAGCATCCTGGCTGCCCTCGTTTGGGGTGAGCAGACCAAACGCACAGAACAGCATCACTTACCTCCATCCCCCCTGCCACGTGCACACTTTAGAGCTGACTCTTGGCTTTTTTCTAGCAGTGCTTCCCCAGGAAAGAGGGGGAAAAAAACCCCATCACATTTCACTCAGCCAGACATCAGGAGAATATTTGTGATCCAGTTAACAGCAGGGCAAGAGATCACATTAGCAGCCAGGAAGGGGTCTGGCTCACCTTCCTCTCCCAGTGAAGGATACTGGGAAGTCCAGCCCCCTCCTGCTGCAACTGGCTGGGAATTGTTAGACCCTCCAATTGTTACAAAACTACCTGATATTTCCACACCCATTAATCTGAATTTGGCCAGAACCTGTTCATCCAGTTGGATTTTTTTAGCTCCTCTTTACAGACCTGAGTGTGATATGGCAGCTCTGGTCTCCCTGGTTTCCCTCCACATAAAGCACACGTGTGCAGGCTTTAGTCAGATCCTCCCCAAACTCAGCATTATTATTGCTCAAATTTTCTACTGAAACTAGAGAAAAAACCCAACCAAAACACAACCCTGGTAGTGCACAGACAGGTAATGCAGAGGTAAAGGTGCAGTTGGGTGCTTGTGGAGCTTTTCCAGTCACAGCCTCTTGGGTAGGTCCAGCTTTGCTGTCACTGCTCAGCTCGTACCCTGACTCCCACCGTCTCTGCCCATTTTCCTTCCCATTGCCCTGTCTCATCTGGGAGAAGATGCCCAGTTGAAGGACGTGCCATGGGTGCTGGGCCCTGTTTGTTCCCCCTTGACTTCAAGCCATGGATGGTTACCTGGCTTATCTACCTTACCTCTTGGTGACCCTAAGGTCACACAGCCAGGGCCCCCCACTGATGCCGCAGCGCAGGGAACTAATACACACATCTGTAAAAATCAAGCTGTTGGCAGCAAAGCACATTATCCTCACAGGATAAGGATAATCGTAGTTCAGAGTCTTGGATGCTACAAGCACGGAAGGTGACACCAGGAGCCCAGAAGGAAAGTGAAGTGAGAGTTAAAGAAGCTGGTCACTGCTCCGCGTGACCGGGTGGAGAGTTTAGAGAGAGAGAAGCTGAGGCGATGGTGTGTTGCAAAGAGGAGCCCAAGCTGGGGTCTTATCAGAGAGGCACAAGAATCCAGTCCAGGGTGAAGCGAGGCCCTTTTGGCCTCTCGTACCACCTCCCATCTGGGATGAACTTGGTGCTCTACAGATGTCAGGGTCAAAAAGATCTATGTGGTTTACTGGAATAGAGCCAGAGCTCATCTTAAATGAAATCTTAACTGTGTTCGCACACAAAGCGTTATCTGGGTATTAGAGAGCAAGGGTGAGTGACCTGGCTCATGCAGAGCCCGCAGCAGAATCTATGGCCAAGCCTCTTTCTTCCAAAGCCTGGAACTGGATTTTTGTGCCCAATCAGGCAGTGCTATGAACATGTCCTGGGCACAGGTGCCAACCCACTGACCTCAGGTGGGATCCTGCCCTGAAACACTTACGAACTCTGGCTGTGCAAGTACTCACAATCTTCCCCCGAGTAGCCGATGACGGTGTCAGGCTCCGGGGCTCTACCAAAGTCGTTCTCTGCCTGCACTTTGATCTCGTAGGGTACATAGATGGGCGTGTTCCAGACGACATGTCTCGGCACCTTCACTGTCTCATTGTGCCAGCTCCCACGGGGGTCCCTTCGCCTCCATCGCACGATGTACCTGAGGTTGGGCCCATAAGCTTGAGTTGCGTTCAGAGGCTTAATGGACCAAAACAGAAAAAGAGAGTGAGAAGGAGAAAGAGCAACTGTATTTCTCTGCCGTGGAGCTCCAAAAGGCTCTGTTCAGCAGCTGGTTCTTATTTCACGCTCCATCAGCGAATCTCAAAGGAGGTCAGTACTTCTGTTCCCAGAGAGAGACATACCTGGTCCTTGCCCTCCAAGGCAGGACCAGGAACCATATCCCTATATTCCACTCCCTGCTCCCACTGCTGTTTCTACTCTCCTTACAGATGCTGGCTTGTTTGTGGAGGACACCTGCTGGTCCACAAAGAAAAGCAAGAGCTGGTCTGTAAGCCCCGAATACCGCTTAAGGATCAGACTCTGACCATCGTCCTTAACCTGTATCTGTGATCCAGCATCTTTTCTTTGGCTCATGTAGTTGCAAATTATTGGTTTTATCACAAACCTTCTAGGCACTAACACAGGCCTCTTGTCAACGCATCTTCTGCTTTTTATTTCCTTTACAACCATTAAGGTTGTGTGGTACCTCACACACGGCTGGAGATGCTGAGTCCTCTCTGTCTTACAGCATCTCTGCCCGGAGTGCTAAGATGCTGGGTAGCCATTGAGCATCAAAGAACAACTCACCGTCCAGGTTATTTCCATGTTGTTTTTTTGGGTCCCTGCACCTTGAACTCCTGTTGGGTTAATTTCAGGACCTAAAATTCACATCGGGAAAAAAACAAACAAACAAAAAAACAAACAAAAAACCAGCAGTTTATAATGTTAAAAAACCCAACCATTTATGTGGTTAAAACCCCTTTGCTGTGCAAGCCAAAAGTACTTCCAAGGCAGAAGTTAATGGCCTGATTTCTCCAGCAGTTCCCGTTCAGGTTAATGGCACACGAGACTCTCGGCACTGTTGAAAACCAGGCCATTTATTTAGGAGCCTCTTTTTTTTCTTTTTTTTTTTTTTCCCTCAAATGTCCTAAATCTTTGAAAGACAGCCATTGTGAAGCAACCTCAGGAGCTGAGTGTGACACTTGAGAAATCTGAAACAAGAAGAGTAATGTCGAAAGCCAACACTAGATGCCAGCAGATACTGCAGAACTCTCTCTGCAACGGTTAAATTAAGAAATGCAGCAAAACTAGGAAGCTTCTTGTGACTGCCTCACAGGAATTTTCCCAAGTATTCTCCAAGCTACAAAGCCCTGGGCACACAAACTGAGGACCCAAGTCTTGGCCTTGGACAGGAGCACACTTCACTCCTGCATTGACCTGGGCTCCTGGCCAGCTTTAGCAGCAGACAAAGAATTAGCAATTTTGGAACAAAATGCCTTTTGCTCGTGGCCAGTTTACACTTGATTCTAATTTTCCAAGAGACTTGTGAGCTTCCTGTGGTCAGAAAGGAAGAAAGGCTTCCTTTAGAAAGCTTCTCTGCAAGGTGAAACCAGGCTTCCCTTCAACAGCTTCTGCTGGAGGGACCTCTGCATAAATCTGTCTGAGTTTTGTTGCAGAATATCAGTGATGGGCTTGAGGATGTGAGATATAAAATTACACCCCAGCACAAGACTGCGCGGACCAGCTCATTCCCTCACCCGTGGAAATCTGGTTCTGTTACGGGAGCTGTGATCACGCACCACGAGGGAAGAGTCTACACAGAGGGTAGCGGCCAGGGACTAAGACCAACGTCAGGTCACCACGCCGAGAGGGTACTCACGTGCCCCGTTGGTCTGGTATCGTTCGGAGGGCACGCTGGGCAGGCTGCTGCCCACGTCGTTCACCGCGATCACCCGAAACTGGTAGTTGACATAGGGAGAGAGGCTCAGGACGGCCGAGTTGACGCTCCCGGGGTATCTGGAGTGGTTATGCCACATGCCACGTTGGAACTGGTCCTCCTCAAACTGGACAATGTAGTCTGGGGGGAGGATGGAGAGGTAGGGTTGAGGGCTCAGCTCACAAGGGACGTCTTCCTGCCACCATGTAGAAGAAAGCAGGACACTGGGGAAGAGGGGCTGGTGGCTGACCTGTGATGGGGCTGTTATTGTCATCGCCAGGAATCCACGTCAGCCGCACGCTCCTCTCGGCCAGGTCTGTCAGCTCCAAGTCACGAGGCTGGTCGGGTCGTTCTGTTGGCCGAGGAATGAGACAAATTAGGCTGGGATCATCCCGGGAGCTGGGAGTCCCAGTTCCCATCGCTTCTCCCGGGATGGGAAGCCCTGGCCACCTTAGCCCAGACTCGTGGGAGGACATGTGCTCTGTGGCACAATTCACATCCTACAGCTCTTGGTGGACCAGGGCAATTTTTTTAATACAAATGTGCTCCTGCACTAATTGTGCCTTGTCTTGAAGCCTGCTCCTTGTACAGCAGATGGTACCTGGTGGTGGGAAGACGATTCAGTGGCTCAGCAGGGGGATAAAGGATCTGACAACAAACTACACGGAACTGCCCCAAAAGTAAACACAAACCAATAGACCAGAGAGGACATGAAGCCCTGAAAATACACACTTGTTAGAAATGCTCTGGGCACAATTCTGGATTCTTTTTCTGGTCGCAGCCCATGTGGCTGCACAGAACCAGCTCGTGCAGTAACAGCAGGAACTTCTTGCCAGGTAAAGGTCGAGGGATTCAATGTGGTTTTTTTTCCCCTCCCATCAGGGCTCACCAGTTCCAGGTCATGGGTAGAGTGCTTCTTGCACTCAGGGCTTGGCACTGTGGGCCATGCAATGATGTGGCACAGGACCTTTCTACCCACGGCCATCTGGATGGGTTTGCAAGGACAACCTGGACAGGATTTGGAAGCATCAGCTCCCAGCTTTTTCAGCTGCTACCCTTTGATTTTTCTGTCGGCATTATTGGCAAGGCAAACCAAAATAAACGTACAAAATAGAATAAAGGCAATGAATTAGTGGTGATTACCTTTCGGTAAGTTTCTCAAACGGTTAGCAGGGACGGCTGCAAGGTAAGACATTGGTTGTTAACAGTGTTAGTTTAGTCATTAAGCTTGGGTGGCCAAAGGAGCACCTGGCAAATATAAAGTTACACAGATGGTTACAGGTTTCAGAAGGATCCGATCCTGCCTGGGGACCGGAGCAGGCACACTCTTCCCCCAGAGACCTCCAGGTCTCTGCACACCTTTATTCCTCCTTCTAGTACACAGCAAAGGGGAAACATCAGCCTGCTTAGGGAGTTAATGAGCTATTAGGGGGAAAAGGAGGGAAATAAACCAAGCCCTGTCAAATTATTAGGGATACAAGATTCCTATTTCGTAGGGTCCACGCCAGTGGTGCTGGCTGGGGCACTCTGGTGAAGGCAGCACGTCTGCAAGAGCCGAGGGGGCCAACAGCAGGGACTGGTAAATCTGGGGTTTGCGAGTAGATCTTGCAGGGTACAGGACTGGGGGTGGGGAACGGGCCTGGGGGTGTGGGCAATGGGCTTGAGTTTGTCACCCCAGTATTGACACAGGGACCTGCAGGGTTAGGAGGGGCTCGCTCAGCCCACGGCTTCCCGGTGTGGCTCAGCACCCTGACATTCAGTTCCATTCACTTGCAAATTTAGCACTGTTCTCCCAGAGCTTCAATGTCCACATTTGGGTATTTTTAGCTGTACATAATGACTGCTCTTTTTTGTTGTTGTTGTTGTTGTTGTCTCAAGCACAAGTTTTCTCGGACTCCAATTCAATGCCATTGTCTGAGCCTAAGATTTGGCAGCATGTCCTTGCCGAGTCCTGCAGCAACAGAACAATTGCTCTGCCAGCATCTCCCTGAGCATCTCTGCTTCAGAGGATGATTCTGTGATCACGGATCATCCTTTCAGGCTGACCTTGAAGTCCGTTGTATTAAAAATAAAGCACCCATCTCCATGCAAGGACGCTGGGAGGGCAGCTTTACCTAGCACGGTGAGGTAGGCTTTGGCCGAGTCCTTGTCCAGCTCCGTGCTGGCCACGCACGTGTAGTCCCCTTGGTCCTTTTCAGACACACCATATATCGTCAGACCATCGTCTTCTTTCTTCATCCTTAAAGGGGTGAAAATGATAAATCACACAACTGTGCTTAAGCACAGATCGAGCTCTAACAGTTCTCTGATAAAATACATATAAAAGCTCAAAGGGAACAGGAATACAGCTCTGGACTGAAGATTTTATCAGCTAAGGATGTGTCGAGTTATTCTTGGAAACCGCATTTTCTAAGGACTCAGCGAATGTGCTCTGGGCTATATCTGGAATTATCACAGTGTTAGGAAAACAGCCTGACCTCTGGCTCGTGTCCTGTGATCAGATCTCTCCTCCCGAGGAGGGAGTCGGACAGGGAAAGGAAATTACAATGGGACCACTCACGGCAGAGAAACATTAATTTTGAAGTAGCTGGTTATTAAACCCCCATTTTATCAAGATGTCCTAAAACATCTGTAAATAAAACCTCTAGTCAAAGTCTTGATTTACTGTTAACTCGACTTTAATTGCCAGGCAGTGTCTGCTGGAAGGAGCTGGGAAATTACAACTATCGAGAACAGCAAATGTTGCCCAGATCAGAAGTCAGTGTTTAGTCAGTGTTTATCCATTTTATCCCTGGCGACCCCTGAAATGTTCTGTGAAGAATCCAACAATCCTGGGAGGGAAGACCCTTCAAACAGCTGAACGCAGACCTGTTTCCGATGTACAGGGGTGCGTCATCTTTCAGCCAGGTGACCGTGAGCTTCAGCGTAGGGTCGTGCTTTATACGGCAGTGGAGGCGAGGCATGGAGCCCCTCTTCACCACTTGATCTTCTGGTCCTCTCACAATCCTGGTTGGATCTGCACAGAGTCAGAAAGTGTCAGGCACCAAACTGCTGGCTCTTAGCTCAGGAGCTCAGTGAAGAGCAGGGGGAGAACGTGAAGGACAAGCGTGCGTGTCAAGCGTCTGTCCAGCTTACTCTAGTGAACTGTCTCTGATACAAACACTCACAAATAAATTAATTTAACAAGCCATTAATTGGTGCTGACCCTTTCAGAAACACCCACTTTTCTGCATCAGCAATCAGTTCTGCTGAGCAGGGAAAGCCCCAGTGGAGACACGAGTCAGAAAATACTTTATCAGCTAACCCTGAGGAACACTTGGTATTCCCTTTTGCATTTCTTACGGCATCTCGCAGCCCAATACACCCACCAAGCCCTTCTATGGCTTCAGTATATCCACAGCCTTGGGGTTGTTTGCAATGTTAAAAGGCAATCTCTGCCATTTTCTGGATTCCAGCTCCAAATCACGCTGTGCCTGTCCTGCTGACAGACTGCTGGAGGGCACAACCAGCCCTCCCTTAACCTACATTATTACTTCTGCTGTGAGTTTTGGAAGATCCAAGGGATCATTTTGACCTGGAACCCTTTGTGCCCCTACCTTTGACCTCCAGGCGAACCTGGGCCTCTGCTTTACCCAGGATGTTGGTAGCGACGCAAGTGTAGATGCCCTGGTCCTCCTTCCGAGCCATGTCCATCTCCAAGCTCCCGTTCTCATGTGCCTTGTAGTTCCCTCCATCCAGTGTGTTCCCCTGGCCGTTCTTAAACCTCACAACACCACAAAGCGCTATTGTAAGGGAAGAAAGAGCAGGAAACGTCCCCTTCCCACCCCTCCAGATCGGGCAGGGGACGTGCTGCTGCAGCTCTTACCATCTCAGGGTGGGGATCGGCGAGCCAAAGAAGGGGCAGTCGAGTCGGGTCCTGTTGTTTTGAATCACCTTGATGAGCTGATTTCGGGGGGCCAGTATCCGTGGGGGCACGTCTGCAAACAGCAAAAACCACAGGCATTGAGGAAGAAAAGAAACTGGTACCCAGACCGCTGCTCCCGTTCCAGTCTTTTCATCCACCCTCCCTTCCCTTTTGTTTGCTCTTCTTTGCTGGCGCTTTCAAGACTTGGTAGAGCTTCTCTGTTCCCTCTCATGTCTCTTTCCCTTTCTAGCCTCGCTAGGTGACTGAGCCTACGTCTTAGCACCACCAGGACTTGCTCAGGCTTTGCAGGTCCACGGCAATGGACTTCTGCTCCAAAGCCTGGTTGCAGAGGTCCCATACCTTTGTGCATTAGCCTCAGAGTCGCTAACAAGAAAGAGGAAAGCAAACAGAGAACTCTTGCAGGGAAACCTTGAGTGTAAGATGTTCATCTTCCATAAGCACGTACCCAGGACGCTGACAAAGGCGTTGGCGAGAAGGTAGCCGTGCTCATTGGACGCGTTGCATTGGTACACAGCGCTGCTGCCGATCTGGGTATCTCGAAATACAATGGTGTCTCCAGCCACCTCTCGGCTCGGGTTGGGGGGAGAAGCTTCAAAACAGAGAGCACTCTTTATTTAAATTCTAAATTAAAATGCAGAAGACTCTCGATATCTTTTAGTCTGAAGAAGAGAAGGCTGAGGGGAGACCTTCTTGCTCTCTACAACTCCCTGACAAGATGCTGTAGAGAGGCAGGCACCGGTCTCTTCTCACAAGTAACTAGTGACAGAACAAGAGGGAATGGCCTCAAGCTGCACCAGGGGAGGTATAAAGTGGACATTAGGAAAAGTTTTTTCACTGACAAGGTTGTCGGGCACTGGAACAGGCTGCCCAGGGAGGTGGTTGAGTTACCACCCCTGGCTGTGTTTAAAAGCCATTTAGATGTGGTGCTGGGGTTAATGTCTGAACTCGATGATCTTAAAAGGTCTTTTCCAACCTTGATGATTCTATGGCTCTATGATTGTATCATCATTATGCATCTTCCCCTCTGAGCCCAGATAAAACCAGACAATGGCACGTGACCTCCCCAGCCTCCAAAGCCGCGGTTCAGCTGGCCCCGTCTCAGACAAGCTGATGGTTTACGTGCTGCGATGCTGGAGCCCACACATAGGGTGCCCAGCACCCCGACAGCAGCTCCGGCTCTCACGGGCTAGGAGACATCCTTGGCCAGTACAGATCCTGCCTTGCTCACCTTCTATAGGCTCTCCGTTCACCAGCCACTGTATCGCGGGCTTGGGGTTGCCATTGGCTCGACACACCAGCCTGCCGTCCTCTCCTGGGGCCAGAATGAGGTTCTGGGGTTCGTCCAACCAGTATGGAGCAGCTTTAAAATACACCAGTGCACCAGTTAGAAAGCCAGCAGCAGCACTGCCTCGTCCAACATCCCCTCCTCACCGCTCCCTGCCGAACTAACAGGGAGAACACCAACCTCTCGGGTGGGCTTCCTCGGGTGCAGGGACAGGGGAGAGTTGGCCTCGTCCCACCCCCTCTTTGGCTGCACAAAACCGCAACCGTTTGTATCGGTGAAGCTCTGCCAGGTTCCACCAGCCGAGCTCCTATCTCACGCTGCTTTTAGGACAGTTTGGCCAAGCAGCCCAGAGCACCCCCTCCCGTGCACGTCCCCTCACAGCTTCTGGGTGCGACGGTAAGAAAGATGGCAAGGTAAAGGTGACGTACCCTTCACTCTCACCGAGATCGTGTGGCGGATGCTGCCCATCTTGTTCGACGCCAAGCAGAAATACTCCCCAGAGTCTTCCTCAGAGACGTTGGAGATACGAAGAGCCTTGTTAAAGTTTTCCAGCTTGGTTTTGCCTGCTGGGAGCTCTCCTCCTTTCTTGTACCACATGATGTCTGGTGCTGGTCTAAGGAGAGGGGAGGAGATAAATGGTTTTGCAAGACAGGACCATTCCTCCTAAGAAAACAGCTGATGATTCTGTACCTGGAACCACTCACACCCAGGGAGAAAGACTGATCCAACTGCTGGGCCACCCTGCTTCCCACCACAGCCTCTAAACCAGGCCTCTGAGCATGACCAGCTTGATCAGGAGCAGTGTCCATCTCACACCTCCTGCCTGGGGATGCAGAGCGCTGGTCTGGCAGCGTGAGCAGGCAGCACACCCCATGAGTGCGGCCCAAGTCTGACCCCCAGGCCAGGACACTTCTGCAGGCACAGGGACCACAGAAGCCCTCCCCTGCAGTTTATACAGAGTGGTGAGGAGCACCCAGATCTGCAAATAGCTTTAAGGACAGAGCAGTGGAGAGTTATCCTTGGACAGCAAGTATCTGAAGACACCTGCTTCTCTGAACAATGCTGCAAAGCTCAGCTCTCCCGTTTGCTCCTTGCTCTTATGCTTCAAGTTTTGAGAGCATTTTTAAAAGGAAGGGAACAGTCCTTCTTCCTGGCCAGAGGTATTGCCACTGGTGATTCAGCATCTCGACCCCATCCCACCGGGGCCAGCTGGGGACCACCCCCTCCCCATCTCCGCTGGGCGGGAAGCGGTACGTACACTCCTGAAGCAATGCACTCCAGCAAGAGGTCCACCCCTCTGAGCACCATCTGACTGCTCGAGGTCCCGTAGGGATACATGAAGCTGGGAGTTGTTTCCGTAATCCCTCGGGCTGAAATCAGCAGGAGAGAAAAACAAACAAACAAACAAAACACAGTGTTTTTAAACTTTGCTGTGGTGCAGCACAATCAGGGCCAGAAATAAACAGTGTTCGTGGGGGGAAGACGTCAAGTTCCTGACCAATCCTGGGATACTGAACTCACCCAGAAAGGTACCTGGAAAGCAGAGAAGGGTTCCAGGTAATTTTTAAGTCAAAAGGGTAGAGAGGATGCTTGGCAGGCAGGAAGGTAAAGAAGCAGCAGAGGATGGGCAGTGGATGATCTGTGAGGATGGTGCATCAGGAAAATCCCTGCACCGTCAGCTCTGGCCAGGGCAGCACCTTTCCTGCCCACCCCTGCCTCTAGCATGAAGAAATGGGCTGAGATCGGGTGAGACTCGGAGATACTGATGGACACAACGTGTAATGAAGGACAACAGGAACAAACGGGCACAAGAAGGGTTTACTTGGACACCCGAGCTGCTTTGCCACAGAGATCTCCAAAATACGGAGGATCCCAGCGCTGTCTGGGGCTCTAGCAGCACCGAGGAGGTTTCCCACCCTTACCAGGAGCTGCAGGGGCTGTGCCCTTTGGAAAGGAACAACTTAGTGACCAAAATGACAGATTTCAGGACAAGACAGGAAAGTTTAACAGGAGAAAAACAGGGGAAGACACAAGACAACTCCCTACAGATACACACAGTGAAGGTCTCTTAGTACGGGGCGGGGGAAATAATTATTAATGGAATTTATTCCATTAATAAGTGGAACTGTTAAACTAGATCTAGATTGGTGAGGACAAAACAAGATGACATGGGCTTGAAAGCAGCAGTAGCAGAGACTGAGGTTATGAGCTTAGGAAAGGGGACAGAATGGTCAGGATCGGCACAGGGTCACTGCAAATACCGGAGCGAGCCGTGGGGAGAGCCCACCCTGGTGCCTGGGCAGGATCTCGGGGTGCAGACCAAGCCCTCTCCTGCTGCCCCAGAAGCTTCATTTGCTCAGCGAGCAGGAGGCAGCCGGGAGCGCCCAGCACCATGGGGCTTTTGGAGGTGCCCACATCTATTTGAGAAGCCTCCACCCGAGTTCTGGTAGGGGAAGAGGGCTGGGAAGAAGAAGAGGAGAGAGGGCAGGGGCTGTTTGTGGAGCTCCTGCCAGGCTGCCTCGAGGGAAACCTGGGACCAGGCTCACAGTGGGGGTGAAAAACCAAACCCCAAGAATTAAACCCTTGGAACAGCTCCACGTCTGCCGGGGCACGGCCGCACACGCGTCCCACCGCTCCCACGCACCCGCGGCTTACCGCTCCGCACGTGCTCATCAGGTTAGTCAATTATTTGATTAATGGATTACCAGGGCAGGCAAATCTTGACCTTACCCCGAAGGGCCGGTTCTCCGGGCAGGCACACGCTGCTGTTTGCTCGCCTGCTTCTGGAGAGGGTCTATCGCCTGGTCAGAGCGGCCAGCAGAGCCAGCGGCCGGCGTTTTACCAACAGCTCCCACACCTCCGGCCAGGCTGGGGAACAACTCTCTTCTCATGGGATTAGGAGGGTGGGATATTATTTTAGAAGCCAATATTGGCTTTTATTAGCCAACCGTCTGTAGCCCGTACGCTTCACTCCCACAACAAACCCGTCTGCTCAGGAGCCCGGGGTGTAACAAGAAGAGATAAGCAGCAGTGCAAGCCAAAGTTTACGAGCCGTATATTAATGATGAAAATTAAAAACAAGGGAGATAAATTAGTACCCTATCCGCTTGTTTAATAAACCTAAAGACAACACTGCTTAGCTGATAAGCTTTTTGCCTTAACACAGCACCACTAATAAATATTTTGGTATCTATAATAGGGAGGGGACAGAAATTCTCTCAGGCAGAGGTGCTGCTCCAGCACTGAACTGGAAGCTGTCAAAGAGCAAAGTCCCACTCACTCGCTTGGATGGAACAGAACTGGAAAAACAAATCCCATGCCTATTTATTTCTGCTCAAAAATAGACTCTGCTTCCAATATATTGTCGCTGTTGTTCCAGCCTCTATGAAACTGGACCCGTTCAGCTGTGAACAAGGTATCCCAGAAACAGCCACTTCTCACCCCAGAGCAGCAAACTGCCTCCTCCCCACAGTCCTGACCTGACGGCATTTAAAAACTGCCCCTCAACTCGCATTTCTGTCATGAGGCAATAATTGGAATATGCGCATCCAGACACATCCCATCTGTTTGTCTCTTGCTCATCCTTAAAACATCCCGCAGGTTTGCCAAGAGAAGAAGAAAAAAAAAAACCAAAACAGAACAAAGGAAAAAAACATCAAGAACAGCCTTTCCTTTTTATAAAGAGGTGAGAAACTTCTGCTAATAAAATATTCAGTTAATCCTTTTAGATAATTTTTCCTTTGTAACTGCAGACGGTTTGCCTGGGCAATTACGCTTTGCAGCAAGGAAACCGCTGCAGCCGCTATGAGCCGTGGGGAGAAAGGCTTGGTGCCATTGGTTAGCCTGGCCCTCGAGTGTCCTCTGAGACAGGTGTCCCGCAGCCCTGCCACCAGGTCCCGTGTGCCCAAGCTCAACCTGGGGCACATCCATCACAGACCAGCAGGGAAGGGGACTCGCAGCCTCCCGCTGCTTTGTCCCCAGCCCATCCAACCAAGCTCCCCCCTGCAAGCTCTGCAGAGCCCTTTGGTACAGGGTCCAAAAGCCCCAGGTCTCCTCCAAACACCTAAAATACCCAAAATACCTGGGAGACTGATGTCCCAACTCCCCACTCCTAAGACTCCCCGCTTTGCTGCATCTGGTTCCAGTGACCAGTACGACCACACAGGTCATTCCAGGGAGAAACACAAGGTTAGCAAAAAGAAAAAGGGCTGAGGGTAAGAATTTTTTCACCAGTTCATTAAGAAATTGCTGGGTCGGAGCTCAGATTTGCACAGGGGGGTGAGTGGGTGATTCGAATCCGCTGGGCCCATAAAACGTTCCAGGGGATGTTGAGTGCAACGAGCCCAGAGTGCAAATAGCAGCAGTTTATCCTGTGCACCTACGAATGGAAATCTGGAGGAGTCTATAAGGCTCTGTAGATAGGATCTCATTTTCCTAACTGAGTGACAATTAAGGATCTCTTTTCCCTGAACAAAGCCGTGCTGTGGGATATCAAGAAGCCCACGACCACCAGGGTGACTTTCCCTTCAGAAGCGGCGAAGGCTGCAAGCACCGAAGCTGTGCCCAGCCAGCCCGAGGACGTTCTCCCTGAAATGCAAACTTCAGTGACGCTGCTGAGTGCAAGATACGTTTACAGGAGAGCTCACCACTGGATTTCTCTTTGGGCCTTGACACTGAGGCAACTCCTGCTGCTCACCTCCTGTTGCGGTGTGATGCAGTTTGTACAGTTCCCCTCAAAGCTAATTTTGCTGGCAATCCCCTCTCACAGCCATTTCTACAACTATTTTCAGAACACATCCACCCATTTGCTGCCACCAGCACTTCCTCTGAGGCTGGTCCCTCTGCTGAGCCTTCCCCAGCTCTCCAGCACCCTCAGCGCCCTCCCAGTCCTGGCTGCTGGGGAGATGCTGACACCCCAGTTCCCTCAGCGAGGAAAGGCTGCCCGTTGGCACAGAAGGGCTCTTGCTGGGGACACTGAGCCCAGTGCCCTTGCCTGGCACATCCGCCTCTTCTCACACTCCAACTCTCTCTGCTCTTAGCTGGCAAAAACGCTCCTTTGTCCCTAAAAGTCCCCATGCAAGAAGAAAATGCGCCCTTGATCACATGGGGCCCAAACAAACCTGTGGCTCTGGGTGGAAGGGGATGGGACAAGGACTGAGCAGGAGTTCACTGCAGGTCATGGCTGGGGACCAGCACAGGGCATGGCTGGCCTTGTCCCCATCCCACTGCCACACATCCCCGGTCCCCATTAAGCAGCCAGAGGGGCAGAAAATAAATCCTGCCCACGACAGCACCTGGCCCTGGGGCATTTGGGCTTTGGGGAAGTCTCTGGCGAAGCACTGGCATCCCTGGCAGCACCCGTGCTCTCGGCATCACCCACACACAGCCCCATCTCCCCACTCCCCTGCAGCCCCTGCTGCTGCCCAGCTCTGCCCGCATCAGCCAGGCACATCCGTGACGCTTCCAATCCATCCTCAGGGCAGCGATGGCACCCCGGGGAGCCACGTGGTTTTGCATCTGAAGCATAATTTATGAGCTTGGGGAGGGCTTCTCCCAGCTCACGCAGCCTCCAGAGGTCATCTGCCTGCCCAGACAAAGGGCAGGAGCCTCACGAAAGCATCCACCACATGCACAACCTCACCCCAACGGCACAAAGTGCCCGGCTCTTGGGAAAACCAAATACTCCTCAAGACTCTTCGTTTGTTTGGGCCTTTTTCTTTTTCTTTCCTTCTTTCTTTCCTCCCGGTCCCTGCCTGCCTTTGGCCACAAGTACAATAGCTGCTCTTTCTGCAGACAGACAGAAGAGGGATGGTGAGTCTTATCTTTAAATCATGAGCCTCTCTGCTGAGAACAAGCCACCTCCTCTGCGAGGAAGCAAGCTGGGCTTGCTCAGCCACGCGGACTCTTTCACGGACCCTATTGACCCAAACGCCCCTCGAAGTGAGCTCTGCGTATCCAGTTAATCCGCTTAAAACTCCATCACTTTAAGTGCTGAAAACTTCTGAGGGGGATTTTGTCACCGATTGGCTCAATCTGTCCCATCATTTCTATTATTTTCTTTGCAAACCCACGAAGGGGGGACCCGGGGGGGTCACGTGGGCACAGCCGAGGGGCAGACGCTGCTGCCGGTTAGCGCGGGAGGGAGGTCAGTCGGGTTAGGAGGGGGGGGTTAAATGGTGAAGGTCTCCAGAAGCCAGCGTTGACTCACCACTGTACATGTCAGTGTGATTTCGTAAAGACGTTTCGTTATGGGGTTTCTCTGCAATAA